>JAAGVU020000098.1:168332-183962 GCA_011763525.2 Mormyrus iriodes | reverse complement strand
CCCTTCCCCCAATCCCCTTGGAATTGCAGGTTGAAATCTGGTTCACGTCTCCAGCGGAGGCTGCCCTAGCTCCAGCTCCATCATTAATTTCGAGATGACAAATTCCACAGTGACGGCTGAAGATGATGACTCCCACCCCCCTCTGCAGTGCTCCCGGGACCAGGAGGCAAGCAGAGGGGGGGGGAACTGAGGACTGCTATGTATCTCCCTTTCCACCTGGGGATTCTGCCCGACACGTGTCGTTGCTGTACTGCTTGAGGAAGGCCAACAAAAATACACATTTCAAAACACACCATTTCTCCCAAAGCCTCTCACAAGGAAAAACCAACAGCACTACTGCATCAGAAGCACGATCAAACTGATGAGAAGACTCCTCTCTTGTTTTCTCACTTTTCCTAGGTCTAAGCTGTTTGCCCACACTAGCCCCGAATTGGAATGAAACAAGATGAAATAGGTACCGATTCATCATCCCTTTTCATTATGTCCACAAATGTGATAGGCAGAGCTCGTGGGTCTTCTTTGTGGGCGGGACGGCCTGTCATCGGAGTTGCTAATTGGCCTGAACGTCTTCGATTGACACCCGGATTTCCCATCTCCACTCTCGATAGAAGGAGACTGTCTGGGATATACGGATTCTGGAACGAATGGCAATCTCTCACAGTTTTTTTTCCCCGCCGGTGCCGTCACTCTGTGTGCCGTCGTCGGCCTTGACCTGCAGTTTCATCATGAAAGGATTTTTCCCGTATTGTTTTAGCAGCTGCAGAAACGCCAAACTGAGGGACGCTCGTTTTTGCTACTGTTTTGTTGGACTTTTCATTCAGGTACTGATGTCATGTGTGCTAACTGTGGCATGACCTGTCTGATCCATCCCCTGGTATGACCAGCAGGGGTCACTGCTGGTCCTCCGGATCCTGTCTGATTCTTCCCAGGTGTGTCTTTTGCATGATCCCCAACCCTACTGTGCTAACCAACCTCACCTGCATTGTGTCAGCTCCTGGTTAGTCCCCTAAATATGTGCTCCTCAGTCTTACGCTCCCTAGTCCAGTCACTGAGGTCAGACCCCTTGTTGCCTGTGCCCTTCCCAATACTTGCCTTCCTGTTTTGACCCTTTTCAGTCTTATTTCCCTGTTCCTGTATTGACCTCGAATAAAACCCCCTTTTGTTTGCCATATGCCTGCCCTTGAGTCCTTCAGCCCGCACGTTGTGACATTATGCAGCATATAAATAGATACACATAAGACGGTGTTATTTTCACAGTAGCCCATTCCTCTCTCTGATACTGATTATTAAATCAAGTTATTCATTGATAACAATGGAGCTCTTCGGTAAGAATGATAGCAATATCAATATTCAGCTAATATTAAAATAAGGCTCTATAAATAAGACATAGATTATTTCCTGACAAAAGACTCATCATTGACTCTGTAGCACTTCTGTCCATCTGGAAGAGAGCCTCTGGACAGCAGGGGATCCAGATTTTATGAGGTAGGTGACCACCTTCTCGAGTCAGTGGCATCCGATGAACAGTGTATGTAACAGGAGGCTTTGTAAATGTGTCCCTGCAAAATGATTTTAATGAAGTGCGGTAAATAATTCTCACGGCCTGTGCACAAGGTCTTTCTGAGGTGGAGTGCACATTTGGTGGGGGGGTGAATTTGGGGACACACCTGCCAGGTTTCACCTCCTCGAAAGTCCTCTGCTGTATTTCCCATCTCCCACTTTGCTGATGTCACAAGACACCGGCTTAATTGCTGGAAAGCCGCAAAATGCAAATTCATTGGAAATATAGCCACTGCCTGCAGGGTCAAGTAGCTGAGAACTACTGTTCTTGATGGGATTTTATGTGTTTGTAATGCTATGAAATGAAGCGAGTGGTGTAATTTGGCAGGGTGTGGGGTTATGACATGCTAATTGTGCGTAAACACAATTAGTAAAATCGCACAAGATAGTAACAAAGCATTTTCATGCTTGTAATCTGTGAGAAATCTCAAGAAAGGGCTTTATCACCCCAACCTTCACAACTGCTTATTTTGCAAAAATTCTTAACGAACTAAAAGGGCTACAGTTAGTGTAGGATAAGCCAAAGAAACAGTCATTTGTATTGGCTTAACAAAGCACTGTTCAGCTAGAGTCTGCTACCTCCACGACCTTTCTGCCCTGGTGGCAGCATAACACCCTCACCATCTCACCTAAAATCAGGGCTTTGGGGCATCATCAAATCCACAAACAAGTTTGCTTATGCATGTAGAGAAGCGCTACGGTCTGAACGGTCTGTATGTTCAGAGGAAAAATTAACATTGTTCCAAAACAGTGTCCATGGAATCAACAGACAAACACCTCAACTGACATGACATGCCCCACAATCAGACTAACGAGGTAAAATCAAAACAGCTGTTTCTATATTAATGCACACCGCCTATTCTGGATTTTATGCTTAGCTGTGTGCACGTCTCTATGATGTCCTATGTGATTCCTTTGTCATAAGCCATGAGAACCCAAGGTCCCCTTTATAAGATTTCTCTAATCCAATTTTGGGTTGTCACATTGTTTCTCAACCCAGTTCTCGGGGACCCCCAGAGAGGCTGCATTTTTTGCTCCCTCCCAGCAACAACTGTACCAGGTATTTGGTGTTCTTCATTGTTTGGTTCAAGAGTGGTGGGAGCAAAAATATCGACTGTCTGTGGGTCCCCAAGGACTGGGATGAGGAACACTGCTTTATCAGCCCCCCTCAGCCACCTCTCTATCTCTTGGTTTTCCCATCTTGTCAAATGATACAACTCACCCCCCCCCCAACTCTGCCCATATCTTGACACCATATCCAATGCAATGAAGACCACAGCATTGACTGAGCAAGCTGGCTGACTGAATGCAGTTTCACTGGTATGGGGTCTTTCAAGCTGGCTTCTTCAGGCTGGAGCCTTCAACTTCAGTCTTGGTCGGTGGCCAAGTGGGAGTGGTGACTCCGATGCGGTTTTGTGATTTGCACTAATGTCCCCCCGGGATTGAGCGATGACCGCTGTCAATTCGCTCGGGAAGTGGGCCAGATGGGAATGCCTGCCAGATTATTTGAAAGGGTAGCAAATCATTTAACCAGCCTATCGTCCATTAGCATTTTTCAACAGTGACACCAACAGGAAAAAAAAAAAACCAACGCAACATAAAACGGCACTAGTGCTTCAGTTTAAAAAATAAATTAATTTAAATAATAGTGACAGGACCTCACTGCATTCAGATCGTTTCACGGAAACATCCGGGCTGATTAAGTGCAGTTTTATTTGTGCTTTTTTTTGTTTTTTTTTCAGATTGATGTGGAAGACGCCTGATATCCCACAGCAATGAAGTGCAGGATGGTGGAGGCTGGCCGGCAAGCAGAAAGTGGGCCAATGAGAAGCAGGAATGGGAGAAGGAATCTGCTGGACCTCGAGCGGATGCTGTGTATAAATATGGCCAAAGATGCTGAGACCAGCACCAGGGGCTGCTCTAATGTGGCCTCATTTTCAGAGGGTTTCTGAACCCATCCGTTACAATGATCGACGGCTTGCCTTGGCTGGCTGTAGGTGGATCAGGGCTTTCAAAGGTGCCGGGGCAGGGCATACAAAGCAGAAACGGGACGGCGGCCGGGCAGTCCAGCCGACCTGTGTGGGAGGAAGTGTTGCCACAGTGCCTCAGAGAGACAAATAAAGCATTATGCTCCTCCAGCAGTGTGAAGAAATACAGCAGAGAGATGAAGGGCGGATCATCATTCAGTGAAAAAAGAAACATTTTCAAGGAGGACTGACAATAGGTTCCAGCTCTTTGCTGTGGGGTGGGAGATGGGGGCTACAATGAGTTAAGGACAACAGATCATGTGATGGGTACCTCCATAGAAAGCTTCGACAGGTGGACGCAGAGTTTGTAGCAGGCTATCTGTTAATCTTAGGAGAGGTACGGTGGCACGGAGTGAAGGAAACAGGTTAGGAAAGAGAGCAGCCCATGCTGGCTGAGCAGTGGCTTCAATATGGACCGAAGAGACAAAAACAACAAAAAAGTGTGCCAGTATGACAGAATTTCTAAGCTTGGTGTCAAACTGCCTGTGTCCATGTGCTGCGATAAACCTGATAATGAGGTTGTGCGATGAAGATGGCCCTTCACTGTCTCAGTGAGGAACCCTATTCCATAACCTTCCCTGTGTCATTTATTCACAGGCCCTCTGTTGTCACTATTAACCCTGAGGTGGGGGTTAGGGACTCTGTGGTTTTCGTTAAGAAAACAGGCAAAAAGTAAAAGTTTGCCCCTTTCAGGAAGCCTCAGTTCAAACTCGGAGATCTGAGCTTTCCAGATCGCTGTTCTATGTCACACTGGCTGCCTCCCCCTACCTCTTTGCTGAATAAAACATCTTTCCAGTTTAGAGTGAGGTGCTGCCACTGGCAGTTATGGACCTGGGGCGTGTTCACCGGAGGCCCAGTACTAGCTCATCGGAGCAGAATTAACGAGTGTGGATTAGTCAGAGCCGGATCGCAGGTGCGCTGACTGCTAATGAAATGAGGATTGGCCTCACGCAGAGAGAGCCCCCCTCCGCTGGGTTGGAGGACTACCTGCATCTTTAGCACAAGCAATTCTTGCCACTGAATTTCTATCACAGATGCAGGAAGGTGTGTCCATTTAGCTGCACGTGAGGCGCCCCCGACAGGTAAGGCTCACTGATGTAATTGTCGTAACATGGCAATACCCACAAAAGCATGGCATATGCATAATGTCACACAGCCTTCAATGCATGGGCTTGTGCAGTCCTCAAAGCCTTTATGTTGGGGCTTCTAAATAGGTGACGGGGGAGGGAGGGAGAGAGGCTCATCCGCATTCGAAAGCAGGCTATTCCAGAAACTCCCAACAAACTCCCAAGCTGATCTCGAATCAGCTACCCAATCCCTCAACTGTTTGCAGTGCCACATGCTGAAAAGCACACTTCTCCTGCCCAGATCCACTATGAAGATCTTAAGTGTGTGCTCACCAGGCAGAGATGAGCACAAAGGCAACCACGCAAATGCAGAAACTGATGCTGCTAATGGCTTTCATATTTAGGTGATGATGGTGCTGGCTTCAATCAGCTGGTTATGATGGCACTGGTTTTCATTGGCCGGTGATGAAGGCATGAGCTTTCATTAGTCAGTGATGATGGCATGTGTTTTCATTGGCCAGTGATTATGGCGTGTGTTTTCATTGGCCAGTGATGATGGCGTGCACTTTCATTGGTCATTTACCAAAGGTTTCCCGGGAGAATGTAGTTATATAAAGGCACTCAGGTAGAGGGTGGGACATACTATTACAGATGAACCCTCGACCTTGTCGTACTCTATGGAACATGCCCATCACGACCTGCATCGCTGTACACAGAGCAGATGGTTGGTCGATAGCTCCAGCAGTCTCTGGAAACTTATTAATTAGTCTAAATGAGAAAATGACCACCATTCTTTTTACTTTTTTTTGTAAAGATGCTAATTAGCAATAATATTGACCTCTGTAACACTTCCAAGAATAAGGCTTCCATCTTGGGCTGTAAGTGATATTTAGCATCATTAGTGTTTCTCATTAAACAAGTGGTTTCGCCGAAAAAAACACAGCAAAGAAACCAAACACAACACATTAAAAAAAAACAGGAACAAAGGCGACAAACAGGAGTGTACCTCCTACACCAGCCATACTTTCCATTTTAAGCCATCTGTGAAACAGCGGCGCCAAATCAAAGTGCTTGCTTCTGCAGAGTGTGAAGGCAGCTAGTTCACTATTAGCATTAACGCAGCCCCGAGCTTGACATTTTATGCTGGTAATCAACCCAGAATCCCAGGTGTGGAAGTGAAACCACGGAGTGCAGCAATTGTGTGTAGTCAAATGTCATTCATCTTGAAATTAAATAACTTATTTCATTATTACTCCCATCCGTGGAAGTCTATGCTTTTTCCCACGTCTACCCCTGTCTCCCCTCCCACATACTTCATGATGTATTAATGAACTTTGTAGTTTAGGAACAACTATGGATGAGTTCATAATTCTTTAGTACTAGACTCAAAATAAAAGGCTTAAAAAGTAAATCCATGAGGGGTACAGCCTTTGTCCTTAACCCAGATTTCCTCCGGAAGGTATAAATATTACACAAAAACTAACGTCATTTATAAATTATGGAGGAGGATGTATAAAAAGTATGTGATATAGTGTCTTAGGATTTGTGATATTTGCAGGTTGAGTATCATGTTACATATGAACGAGAACGGTGACCATTTTGAAGGATGACTGACAGTGATTACGAGGTCAGAACACGCAGATATAGTGACATCTGTCTAAACTGCATATCCCCGAGTCCCACTGAAGCCCCGCGAAGAGTGTCAGACTCATAATTCAGATTCTCCGCGGGGAGCATGTATGTCTGGGTAGGTATGGGGGGGGGTTATCATAACTGTTGTCTCGTGTACATTAGGCAGCAATTTCGAGGCCATTAATCCTCGCCATAATCTGTCAGGGAGAAGCAGCCTGATGTGGCTCCAGCCTCACAACTCAAGTGGGGCTGGGGGTGGGGTGAATCCAGCTGTCGCTTGGTTTTGTTTATGGACCCTCGCGTCCAACCTGTGCAACCCCTCCCCCTCCCCCCCAAGCTTCCATTTTTGCATCCCCTGCAGGTGAAAAAAAAGAGAAGCAGGTGGAGGGAAGGTAGCCCTGCGGGTGGGAGTGGGGGGGGGGGGGCATCAAGCTCAGGCTCCTTTGCTGTTGCTCAGGTGATCCAGCGATCATAGCAACAGCTGGCCGAATTACTTAATATCGCACGCCTGGCTGCCATGTAATCCGGGATAATTCTTGTTGAGAGTGCTCCAATCTGGATAAAACTCACCCCCCAGGAAAGAAATCCACTGAGAGAAGCTTGTAAGAGGTAGAGAGTAGATGAGCGGTCGGGAGCTGGGGTTGAGTGGGGAGATGCTTTCTAGGGCACTTAACTGCAGAAATTTTGAGGTTCAAGGCTAAGCAGGTTTAGTAGCAGTGTGTTTTTTTGAGAATAGTTAGGAACAATTGCTGTGTGGCAGGCTTAAAGTGCTGAAACAAAGCACACGCACTGCCTTAGCACCTAAAAGCAAGCCCTGCACATACCCAGACCCTGGCATGCTGGGACTCCCGTTGGCATTCATCATTCTTGTCGTTGGATAACGTTTCTTGTCGCAGGTTAGGAAACAGCCTTTTAGAAATATCTGAGAATATAAATTACAGCGCAGTTGAAGGCAAGATATCTGCAGGGGGGTGATGAATTTATGCATTTGAGAATTAGTACAAACAGCCAATCAGTACCATTTTAAGTCACTCGTAATGTAGCCTGAAGACTCAGAAGCATCTTTTATACGTATCCATCCTTTAGGAGGTACTTCAGGAAAGAAGAACTATCTGATCAGACAAGAACATGAAAACCAGTGCATTCAAATCAGCGTGTCATTTTGTCAATATGCATCACAAAAGTAAAAAAAAAAGTGAAACCAGAGCAATGTTATAGGATTATTGTCACTTTAATACATTAATGAATAAATCAAGGTGTGTATATGTAAATCGTTACAGTTCCATTTGTATAACTGACAGATACGCAGTCCTTTGTCTGATGCCAAGGCTGTAACAAAAGCAGCATATGCTTTAATGAGATGTTTTTTTCTGTGATATGAATATTACAGCGCAGTTTTACTCTAAGCACAAATCTATATGACTAACCATAGCATTCTGCTGATATTTTGATGATGTGAATGCAGAAATATGTATGATATACCTTTAGATTATGATTAGAGTCTTTAGCGATAAGCTTTTGGCAAATGACAGAAAAAGTTAAATTATGGCTCAGGCAGTAAAACAACCCACTTTGTGGTGTTCTGGAACGGATTAGCTTGATGGGAGGTAGGTGACTTAGCACTTCAGGGACTGGAGTTGACTGAGCAAGGGAGCGGGAGGGAGAGGTGGAGGTTAGTAGCTGACAGAGAGAGAGAGAGGGAGGGAGAAGCAGCCGCTGATGTGCTGTACTGCCCCTTGTGAGTTATGTGCGCAACATGCATGGCAAGGGACTGACTAGATGCCAAGGAAAAATGACTTGTTAATTTTCCTCATTGGAGGCGGGCCGCTCCTTACACTTACAATCCTCGTAATGCATTGGAACTTTTCGCAGTCCAAAGGGAATACATATCAATTGAAAATGCACATACTTGAATTGTAGATGCATTGTGTTAGGTGCCTGAGCACTGCTCTGTTACTCTAAGGCATTTAAGCCAGTTAGCAACCACAAAGAGAAGCCTCTTATCTGGCCTGCAGAACGCCATTATGCCTCACTGCACAGTAAGGTCAAGCAATCCCACCCCTGTGACCTACGGCTCAGCCAATCGGATGCCAGGGGTGCCCCGAGCCCTGGACTGTCGTTGCCCTACATACTACACACGGCTGGTCCAGCGCTTCTGACGAGTCACAGAAAAGCCTCTCCAAGAGGTGAGGTATGCCAGGGCTGCCTTTGTCCAAAGGGTTCAGATGCAGAGCAAATAGCCATGCCTGCTATTTGTTTTCCCATCGCCATTTCCTGCCGCCTGCGCACACACGAGCAATGACATAAACATAGAGATAATTTGTAAAACAAGAATTAGCTATGGAGGAACACACCCCAGGGACTGGAAAAGCTAGCAGGAGCTGGCTGTTAGCGCATGCTGCCTGCCACTGCTTATATTATCTTATATTACGATACTAACTGAATAAATTGAATTGCAAAGCAAGCTGGTTTTTGCCCTCAATACAGGGGGACATCTACTGTTTTTAAGTGGCTCTCCCTGAAGTGACAGCAGCGACAGCGTGGGGAACGTGTTTATTCACACTAGGATGACAGTTACATACCCCCGGATGCAAACCTTTTGAGGCACGCCGCAGCGGCGGCTACGCGCGAGCGCTTCCGTGGCATGCGACTGCAAACTCGCGCAGCACGCAGAAACGTCATTAGCGCGAGTGTTTATTCGTAAATACATATCGTATAATGAAAAGGGGGGGACCCCTTTATCCTAATGTGCTGCAACGCTGCTAGTGTCAGACATCAAAATAACAGTGTACCCGGCAAAGCAATGTGAACAGGTTTGACAAAGTAGCACAGAAAACAGGAACTGCCTCAGTTTAGTAACAACCTAATAGCCACATATCTATACGCATATATCTGAACTTATAATAAAATTATTCCCTTATGGTATATTTATTTTGGACAAACAAACTGGATTTCTCTGAGAATTTACAAATTCTAGTATTAAAAGAAGTCTTCTTTCCGAAGATTATGATACAGTTTTCCTTTATTAATAATATCCTTTGGTGGGTTGTGCCATACCTACAACCTATAAAAATGACCATCTAAATGATGCAGGCATATGGGGAAAGAGAGCAGATTAGGTTCATAGTCCTCAACCCTTGATCTGAAGCAATAAGTTCTCCACAAAGAATGAAGTTGTCTTTCGGGAGCAATTGGGAACAAATTCCTATGACTAATTTAAGGGAACAAAAGAAATAGTCTACAACACGCACACAGCAATAAAAACAGATAATAAAGCTAAGAACATTTCAAGGCTTGACCTACTGCTCCTGGAGCTGCTGCTGAGAGCAGTATTAAAAGCTTTATTACCACAGAGGTGCTCTGCGCTTGTTATGTCTGTCTGCTTTTGGGCGCGCTCAGATTAGCGAGTTGCCGATTCAGAGGGAGAAACCGAGGGGTTAAATGTGGAATATATGGACCATTATGGACGCACTCAGATTGTTGGGCTTCCTTGATCGCGACATTTTGTAAAGAAGGGGGGGGGTGGTGTGCAACTTGTGCCACAGGAGAAAAGACAAGAGCCTGTAAAGACATGCACTCGTGGGGGGGGTGAAACATTTTCAATTTCACGGCACTCAAAAGTGGCAGTCCATGTGACAGAAATGTAAAAGACTCGATTTTCACCCTTCGCCTCGGATGTAATGGCGGGGATTAAGATTCACAGAGAGACACGTGCACGCACGCAGGCACAAACACGCAGACTCTGCCAAGACAACACGGCAAATGGCGAAAAACCGCTGTCAGGAAGAACGCAGACACATTTGTGGGTCGAGAGAAAAGACCCGGCCCTTTTCCCAGACACTCATCTCTCCTTGCCGCACCGTAGACGGCCTTAGGGATAAAGTTCTGTTACTTTCAGACCGTGCTCACGCAGTTTGATCATTTTCTAAAGACAACCACCTGGTGGCCAAAATGGGGAAAGTCCCCTCTCCTTTTTCTGCCTGAAGGGAATATACCTGAAACATTTGCACAAAAACGACAAGTAATTCATTAGGACTGATCCTGCCTGCTAGAGGGTTTTTTTTTTTCTCAGCGACACGACACATACTCAAGCGGCCACTGCTCGCAGAATCGCTATCTGCCAAGTCGCTTAAAAAGACTCGCTACTTTCCAAACAAAGTGGCTGCATCACTGGGCACAGATTCCAGTTGCCTGCCTGACATTTGCGTGCTTGGTGAAAATAACGCTTGTGACAGCAAACATGGGAATTAGCACCACTCATCAAAATCCATTTTCACAATTTCACCCCAGCTCTGTTTACAATCATATACCCTCCCTTCCAAAGTCAAGTGATATTTGACACTCCGCTTACAAGTTACGTTTTATCGGAGCTCGCCCTTCTCCGAGCTGAACTGAAAATGCATGCGTCTGTGGTAGTCGGCAAACAATCGACAAAACTCACTGCTAAGATTCTCACCCTCTGTCCAGTATGCGCACATGACACAGATACACAAAAGAGTGCCTCTTGGACACTCCCCCCCCCCCCATCCCGTTCACTTACCATGTCCCACAAAGCAGAAGAACAAAAAGAGCCAAGGGGCCATGGCCCAGAGGGAGGTGACAGAGGAAGTCTTCTCTTTGCAGGGGTGGGGGGGTGAGATTGCCTCGCGAAGTCTGCCTGTTTTTAAATGACAGTTCTGGATTAGCTGATGCCTCCCTGGCAGTTTAGCCACTGCTGGTTCCCTCTCCTCGCTCCCGTCTTACTTTTTCCTTCTCCCACAGTCTAAAGCACTTTTTTGTCCCTCTCAGTTACCGGGCCGATCTCTCCTCTTGACTCCTCCTGTTGATGCAAGCTCTCACCGTCTCCCTCTCTGTCTGTGTGTGCGTCTCACCACCGCTCCATTCTCAATATTGGAGCATCGGCCGTCCCCTTGCGCTCTCCCCTCCTTCTCTCTCTCTCTCTTCCTCGCTCACTGGCTCCCTCAACCAGAAGGGGGGGGGGGGGGGGCTGGCAGCCTCCGCTCTCCGGCTCCTCCCTAATCCCGCTGCCGCCCCCGGTCTGCTGCTACCAGCCTTGCCGCGCTTCAGACGCCGTACCCAGGCTCAGAGACGAGAGGCAGGAGATTGCGCTCAGGGAAGGCTGAGCTGTGATGCCGAGGACGCCTCTGAGCTCCACTATGATCGGACAGGGGGCACGGTGGGCTCTACAGACAGACACTGCAGACCTCGAAGGCAAAAGCCAGACCGTTCTTTCCTGGCTCGATGCCCGGTGTTCTCCTCCACGACGTTTAAAACCCTACACTACCTAGAATCAATACTACATAAGCAGTGGCGGGAAGGAGCCCTGTTTCAGAGCATTATGGTACAACGCTGGGGCATTACTGCTGACTCTGACTCTGTCCGACTTCGTAATTAATGTGGGCGGCATCAGTCTCTGAGGAAGATGGCAGTCATACTCAAAGTCATATTCAGCTTTCTGTTACGTTTTCTCCATGATTCGTTTTTAGGGGATAAGTGAGGAGATGTGGGATCGTAAGGTCTAGCTCTTGGGCTCTCACACAGGGCGACCTCACACAGTTAGTACATTGCAGCAGATTATTTATGGATTCGTGGGTTCTGTCTGTAACATGTGTGACATGGTTCAAGGCCCCACAACGTGAGTTTTTGAGGCTTAACTCCAGTCCTTCATGTTCCTCCCACAATCCAAAGACATGCTGTTCAAGCCAACCATTAAAAATGAAAGCTCTTTGCAGCTGTGTGCGTGTGTTTTGCCTCAAAAAACATTGGCAGCCTATCCAGACTATGGCTTTATTCATGCCCTGTGCTCTGAAGGATGGAGAGGATCGGATGGATTAATGTACTTCTTGAAAGGGCTTTGCAAAATCAGCACAGGCATGATGTTAGGAATCGCGACAAGCTGCGAAGACAGAGATGTGATGATTAGAAATTATTTCTGGCCTGAAATGAATTGGCCGCAAAGGGAAACAGAAGAGGACCTTGCATCAAAAAAACAGAGAATATAAAAAATTACAGTTCTTTTTGTTTGTTTTTGATGTGCAGCTAGAAAGTTTAATTGCCGACTCCACTGTAATCCGCAGCCTTGGGTATATGTTGGTTCTGACAATCAATGATTATATTACTGCAGATATTAAGAACAGGAACCTCCAGTAAACTGGCCAATCTGGGACAGTCCGGGAATCAATATTTAATGGCAATTTATGTTTTTCTTTCTTGTGGATACTAGTTTTGGTTTTGTGTTTCAGCTCAACTATGGGATTAAAGAAGAAGGAGAAATTAAACTGATAAACTAAATCTAGACAACTTTTACAGAAAATATTGTGGTTGAGAGCTGATGTTCTTTAACTCGTGGGGGACACAGGGCTGTTTATTTTCTAGGGCTGACAGCGTGTCAGCCTTGCCTAATTTTGAAAGAAATTCCACTTAAGGACTGCTTATTAAAATGCCTGCTCCCTTGATGACACTTCATGGGGACTCAAAGGTGAGGACACATTCTCAGGCATGCAAACTAGTACTACTTATATTCAGTGTCAGATATCTCAATGACAACAGGCACTGCACTACTGGGGTTTCATTGATAATTTTGAAACAATGGAAATCAAGTGGAAAGGCTTTAAGGTCTTCTGAAAAAGAAGCTATTAATACGCATATAAATAAGGTCTTAGTTCATTTAGAAATTCTCCCCTTTCTGGTTCAAAAGTTGACCGATGGGTTTAACATTTTGCCCATATTTCCCAAACCCACACGAGCTGTTCGCTAATGACACAATTTTCTTCTTGGATATTCTGCTTTTGTCTGGCACACGACTGAACAGTTTGTCTTCAACCAACCATCCTGAGCCAAACAATAAATGACCTGTAAGTGAGGAAAACCGAAAAACCAAAAGCTTCTCTACTGGAGTCCCAAACAGAAAATAGATACCTTACTGCCATACACCGCTGAAAAAAGCGTTAGAAAAGATATTATTACTGTGTTCAGTGAAATGGCTTTTTATGATACGTTACCGTTGACTTAAAACATCTGAAATATGTGCTTGCCTGTAACTCAGGGAACTTTGACAACATTGAGACAGAAGGTCTTTGTGGGTTAGCCTAGCTCCAGAGGCGACAGCATCGCGGGAGCAGCCTCATGGAGTATTTACCCATAAATCATCTTTATGCAGCCTTTCCTCATGCCTCCATATCAAGGTGTTCTGTAACATGCCGGCCTTGCCCACTGATTTAATTAATTAAGGAGAGCTCCAAGGTGACCTTTCGAACTTACAAGCTTAAAAATTACCCACAACAAATCAAGCATCAATATAGAAAAATGGCCAATGGAGTTACATGCTAAATAGTAGCTGCTCTGGACAATCAATCACAGGGCTAACATACTATGAATATTTACATATTTTTGGGCTATGGGAGGAAACTGGAATACCTTCTTAATATTTCTTAATAATAATAATAATAATAATAATAATAATAGTAGTAATCTGTCCATCCATTTTCTATACCTCCTTGTCCTATGCAGGGACACAGGGGTCTGGAACTTATTCCAGAAGCAGTGAACGCAAGGCAGGGGACCTGTATCACTAAGTGGGATATCCTGCTTAGCTGGATAACTTATCGGAATTAAGGAACCCCAGGTTAAATGGACTTTATTTTTGTTCTGCTTTGTGATACAGGTCCCATGCCATGCACCCATTGTTTCTGGGGTAGGTCCCAGCATCGTGTGACCCGCAGGGGAAGTGCAGGTATACAAAATGGATGATGATGAAACCGATGATGATTATTATTATTATTATTATTCCCCAGAGGATTTAATCCTAATTACCTGATGGCATGATTCAAAAACCTTGTAAGGTGTCAAGAGCATTCGGTCTCATTTGGGTGTAATTATACACGTCCCTCGCCCACACTAACGGAAGAGGCGAGACTCTATTCCCACTTGTTGAGTTGCCCCCCTCCAAAAAAAGATGACAGGCTGCCACAACAACATTGAAGGTAACATGGAGCAGCATATCAGTTTATTCCTACCGGAACCTTCCATCTCAGCCCGTCTGGGGAACATCAGCGGGCCAGAAGCAACACTCAGCACACTACACATTTTGTTGTCTGTGGGGGAGTATGTTTTGCAGTGGGGGGGGGGGGGGGGTCTGCCCCATTTAAAACTAAAAGTATAAGTCGTTACCCCCCAGTTACCTTCAAGACACCCACCATGGCCAGAGGGCCCCAAAGGAGTCTCAATTTGATTTTTTTTCTTGTAAAACCAGAGAGTGGAGGTTTAAAATGAATAAAGAAAAACTTAAAGCACTGGGTGTGAGGCACAAAAGATCTTATTTCCGATAAAAGATGTGAACGTAAAGTCTTACAAGATCACCAGCTCTCGCTTTATGCAGGAAATATTTTTGTTGTCAAGTCATGCACAGCTTATGTAAAACCACAGGACTGTCGTGTCATTTAATCACAAAAGGAAAAAATCCACAAGGCCAACGTGGCACGTCAGACTTGTGGGAACCACTTAGAGTGCTGTGGCTGAATGTAAAGTTCCTCGGAAGGATGTTCCTCTGGCTCTCAGGCCCCTGTACGAGCCTTGTCTCAAAGTGAAAAGAGCCACAGTTTTGGTAAGACTCCACTCCCACGGATTCTGGTGGGTCCGCCTGCATAGGGACGACAAAGGCCCCTTGTTTTGCATTGTGACTGGATTGCATAACATGGGGATGACATAAGGCAGCAGAAGCTGATCACCCTCTTCCATCGCAGGTTTGCTACGAATGACAGGAAGATTCAGCCTGCAGACTGTAATGGGTGACGTGTGAATAATAATAATAATAATAATAATAATAATAATAATAATAATGGTGAGTGTGCCCTGTGACGGATTGGTTCCCTGCCTTGTGCCCATAGTTTCCTGGAGAGGCTCCAGACCCTGCACAGGACAAGCAGCTATAGAAGATGGGTAGATGGATGGATGGATGGTAGGGGTGGGCGGTACACCGGTGCCATAGTCATTACTGGTGCGATTGTGCACCACTATATGGATTTGCAGTATACCGTTAACACCAAGAGGAGTCGACAGCAACAGCCTATTTAGAAAAAAAATAAAGCATATTATTTTCTTCAAAGCTTCAGCTGCAATCGGAATATTTGTCCTTATATAGTATATTTAACCGGTTTATCATGCGTTGTGTGGATTTTCTATTAAACATACTCTAGCGCCGTGTCCCGATAGAAAATTAACAAATTCAGGATAAACAGATTTTGTGTAATTAAACACAATAAACAAAAATAATCAGGTTACATATATATATATATATATATATATATATATATATATATATATATATATATATAAAAAGTAAAACA
>JAAGVU020000098.1:137014-155079 GCA_011763525.2 Mormyrus iriodes | reverse complement strand
GGATCAGGATTAATTAAGCTGATGGCAGAGCCCCTTGCTGAGCTCAGTTGCCTCATCCAGAAAGCGATGGGGGCTCCTGCCTGCAATTTAACATCCAGCCACTGTGCATGTGTGAAGAAGCAAGGAGGAGGCAGACATCATACGGGAGTCATAGCAGCTGATCTGTTCGCTCACTCACCCGCTCCCCACACTCAGAGGCAGCAAAGTCGCCTCCCGTTTAATTGGCAGAGATCTAAATGTACATAAAATTGTAATTATTAGATGGCATGAACCAAATGAATATCACCCCTTAGTGGAGTGCACAGCAAGCTTTCTGTTTATGACTCTCAGAGTTTCCCTAACATTTAATGAAACTCTGCCAGCCCTTGAAGGATTGAGGTGAGCAGTGTAGTGTAGTACACTGGGAATGGGACCGTTTGATTGCTGGATGCACAAAGTCAGCTATGAGGAGGGGGTACATTCTCTCTTCTTGGTCTTGGGTGTGTCAGGGATTTTACCAAGTCTGAAGTCATCACATGACAATTCTTTGCCATGACCATTGCAATTTGTCTCCAGCAGGTACTCCACCTGAGGTTAAGAGAGACTTTAATTCATGTAATGCATTATTCAGTAGCACCTGGCATGAGCTCCAGGCCCCATCACGACCCTGACAAAGGTAAGATCGATGCATAGATGGATGGATGGCACTGTGTTAAGTACTATACACAAGTTTAATTTAGATATCTGGTCAAAATAAACAGAGAAATCAATGAACAAACAAACAAATAAACAGACAAACAAAAATAAAATTACTGCCCTGAAAACTGCAAACACCCATTTTTTACATAATCTTGAGGCCTGCGTGTTCCCCACTGATACCTCTAGGCTTCAAACTGTCCTCTGATGAGAAATTGCACATAATTAATGGAGTGAGTGTCATCTTCTGTCCGTGTGCTCAGAGATCATTGGCAACCCATTCATTGATTAATCAGCGGCATGTATATCCCACACAATTAAATTCTAACTGCAAACCAATCTGAGCCCCCCTCAACCCAAGCCCTAATCTTCAATGAAAGGGGCCCACTCAAAGCTCATAGTGTTAGCTAAGTAGCAGGTTATGGGCAGTTAACTGACATACCACGCTCCACGGATCCTTAATGGCAAACAAGTCACCAACGGCCTGTAAAAAAGTCACTCACATGCTCCATCGATGTGCTGGGAGATGGGATGAAACTGGCGAGGAAGAGAGGGAAAAGTAATGGGAAAGAACAAAAGAAATTGCAGAAAACAGAAAACATGACGAGTCGAGAAGAAAAAAAAATAGACCTGTATACAGCGAGAGCAGGCAGAGCGTGGATGAGGGCCGTAATGAATTTAGTAGATGGTCACCCCTTGTTTAAGATTTCCCATCTGTCTGCCGGAGCTTAGTGTTTCACCAGAGTTATGCTCCAGCTGAGCACTTTTAATAGGAGGTGGGGGGAGAAAACGACGGGAAGCCATTTATTCTCTTCTTTATTTTCTGACAAGGAGGACCCTCTTCAAGACCTTAGTCTACTATGCTATCTGATCCCAGATCTCTAAGGAAGTACTGGGATGTCAGTCGCTGCTAAGACTACAAGCTGTTCTTTGTAAAAATCCAGACCACGATTTTGTTTCAACAGATCGGTTGAGTATGAAGAGGCACAGTCACAGAGTGCTTAACTGGTTGGTTGAAACATAATCTTGGTCTGGATTTTTAATTTTTGGACCTGAACTACCCACCTCTGCAAAGTTGTGGACCAGGTACCCTTTATAGCAGATATGCTTGTATGATGCACTGCAGTGGTAGCTGGTAGGAAAGGATGCCAACCCTGCAATCTAATTTGACCCTGGATATTTGGTGCTAACAGGCTGTGGTACTTCTTGGTGATTATCTGATTGGTCTAAATTGACTGAAAGTCAAAGGATGACTTCATGCAAATTCCAAAGGTCAACTTGGTCACCAACCCCCACCTCCCAGCCCATGTACAAAAGCCACAGACCTTCATGATGTGGGAGAACAACCTTGCGCCTACCTTAATAACTCCCTGAGCCTCTCCGCTGCCCCTAGAGGGGGCATGAAGAACATGCGGTCACACAAAACGCCTACACCAGCGATCTCAAACTCCAGTCCTAGAGGGCCAGAGCCCTGCACGGTTTTTGGTTTACCCTCATTTAACACACCTTATTCAACTCTTTGTGCTAATTACCACACAGCTCTAGAGCTGAATTATTCATGGTGAAACAGGGAAAGGTCTAAACTACACGGGGCTCCGGCCCTCCAGGACTGGAGTTTGAGACCCCTGGCCTACACTGTCTAAAGATCCAGCAACACTGTTTATAAACCGACAGGAACATTCCAGAAAGGCTTGGTGGAGTGAGATATCAGGGAGAAGCTGGAGAGAAAACCTATATTCTTAACTTTAATTAAATGTCTAAACGTATAAGGTAATCTCATTACCTCATACTTACTGAGGCGTGGAGAACAGAGGTAGATCAGAGTTGAAATTGACACAGGGTCAGCGTAATTTCCCAAAACAGTAAAATACTGATTTCTCAGCATTGTTCCTTTACACCCTTTTGCTCATACATCACCCTACTTTGTGCTACATGGATTTTATACATAAAACCAAAGAAGCAGACCTTTTTGCTTTTTTTAAATCAGGTTGGTTTACGGATGGAGCCCGACTCCTGGTTTTACGGATTTCGGCGGTCCCCATGCGGGCATCCCTCCATGAAGCGCCAAATGACATGGCCGCCATCCCTATAAACCCTGTTAACGTTTCGAAAGGCTTACACAAGCCGTGGTGAGCAATGCAGCGTACCGAGGAAATACGATGTTACTGTTCTTTGTACATCCAATTCGTTAGCTAAACTTAATAGAAAATCAGGGTGTGCCTTTTCTTATATTGGGGGAGTTAATTTGAAAGTCAAAGGACTGCAGGCAAGCCAATAGACTGCAGGGTCCTTGATTAAAATCAAAATTAAAGCTTTGAATTACATATGGAGCAAGCTAAAAATATCACCTTTTATATTTAGGGTGTATTAAGGTTCAGATGGAGTTTTGCATGAAGAAGGAAAAAACAATTATGAACCGGATAGGTTGCTCGACAGGCCGGCTCAGTGGCCATCGCTACGTCTGGGCTGAGCGTCCGAGATTCACCACCCACGGTCTGTAAACATGCCGTTAGGCTAATTTGCTTCCCTGAATTGTCTGTAGCGGTTGACTGTGCATGTTTATGTGCCCTGTGGCAGAATGGCATCCTGTCTAGGGTATGCCCTGCGCTGCCTGGGATAACCTCCAGGTGACCCTGACCAGGGTAAGATGGATGGAGAGTTAAAGCTGCAGGCTATGGATAAAGCTTGGAATATGTAGGAAGGCTATGTAGAGCACTGTTTCTCAACCCAGTCCTCAGGGACCCTCAGCCAGTCCACATGTCTCCTCCCTCTCAGCTCCCAGCCAATCAAGAACACTGAATACTTGGTACAAGTGTGTTGGGAACTGGGAGGGAGCAAATATGTGGATTGTCTGAGGGACTCGAAGGACTGAGTTGAGAAACACTGATGTAGAGTATCAATGTTCCTTTGTGATTAAAAATAACTATACAAGTACATAGCTGCCTTTTCCACAATTACTTCTTGTTTTATATCAGGATTGTTCAGTATGGGGTTTGGATTTTGAGCTTTGCCCATATTTTTAATAAAACTATTTAGGCCTTGTAGCAAACTTTGGCTATTAATAGTGACATGTGCCCTGCCCTCTGATTGGCTCTCAAAACACATACTGCCACCTGGTCTGGTTTCCCATTGGTTATGCTGCTTGAATATATGTGATTAAATTGTTCTTTAGTTATAGCACATTGTCGCTGGTGACATAAGCTCTGAGTTTACAGCTTGGTGTTTTTATTTTTTAAAGCTGGACAGAGTATAAAATGGGCCCATTATTTGCGTAACTCTCTGCGTTTGGCAGCGTTTCCATTATTACGCAACAGATTATTAAAAGCGTGTTTACGTAGAGCTGGGGAGAGTACGGCATCATGGTGGGAGGCAGTTCGGGGCTGCACCCTTGGGGTTGTGCATCTGTGCGTCCTGCTCTGGCATGGTGTGAATGGAGTTTGTATGGGTTTCCACCCACCATGATTTTGATTCGTGAGTAAGCGTGTGCCTGTGCGTGCATGTACCCCGTGATGGACCTTCATGGTGGGTGGCCCCAGCCCTGAGCTTTATGCTCCTGGGATAGCCCTCAGAAGTCAGGACAGGTGAGTCCGCTCCATGGCTACAACTCATCATCCAGTCTGCGGCACCACAATACTGACGGCTGCGACTTGTCATCTGTTGATTGCTAGAATTATTTAACTGCTCTGACTGTGAGGATTTGTTGATTTCATGTCTGACCTCGGAGAGCTCCTTCTCTCTTCTTTTCTGGAGTGCTGAATTCTCCTGCTTTCGCATGTACGATTCCCCTGATTCGCAGCCCTGTGAGAGCGCGTCCTGATCCCCAGCTTGGTACCACCCCCCCATTGGATGAGCTACAGAAAATATATGAATAATCCTACAGCTGCTCACTCTGTCCCAAATACAAAAGCCTTTTGTAACTAAAAATGTTTTACTTTTCATATATTCTGCTTATAAAATACAGAGCCATAGAAATGTACTAGCGTGTTTGTGTGTATGTGAGGAAGGGTTTGGCAGACATGCTTCCAGATTCCAATCGGCCAATGGTTCCTCCAGTAGGCAGTATGGGTGACGAGCTGGGAGGCTTGACAGGCATAGACTTCCCACAGAGACTGGTTACAGATCAGTCAAAGCAAATTGATTCAGGAATGGCAAATAACCACCTGTGTTGTGCAAATGAAGGATGTCCGTGAAAACGGGTGATAAAACAGGACTTGGCTACTTCTTCTTGTGATACACAGGGCAGCACAATTGAAGTAACCAGGACAATGGGGTGTAGAGTTATAACACATGAACAATACTTTCAACTGACAGAATAACATGTTATATCAGTAATGGCCTGATCATATTCATGATATTCTCTACATCTAGGAAGCAGTTACCTACTATAAACCATGACAAGCGTCCTACTCTGTGTCCCTATACTACATGGCCAAAAGTATGCAGGTACCTTCATTAATACGAAGAACTAGCTATAATTAAGCCACACCCATTGCTGACACAGGTGCATAATTAAGCACACAGCCCTGTAATCTCTAGCAACAAACATTAACACCATAACGGGTGCTCATACAGAAGAGGTTAGTGCCAAATTTCTGCCTTGCTAGGGCTTTTCTGGTCAATTGTAAGTGAAGTAATTGTGAGTGATAATGTTTGGGAGGAAGTTCAGTTATAAAGTGTTTGGCCTCAAAAACTCACAGAAAGGGACCTGATCTCCCAACATCAATACCATCAGCAATGTTCTAACATCTAATGGAAAGCCTTCTCAGAAGAATAAAGGCTATTACAGAAAGAAAGAACCGAGCAGTTTAATAGCTCCTGGTTTCAAAATGACATCTTCGACAAGCTGGTGTCAACATACTTTTGGCCATATAGTGAATATGGGACACACTTATGCATAAGGGATCCTAACAAAGCCAAACAGATCAAGGCTCATTAATCATTCATCGGTAGATTATTAATTATGAACAGCTTTAAAAATCGAGTGTTTGTGACTGAGAACTGAGGAAAGCAGCTGACACACACCAAGCGCTGAACTGCCCCCAAAAGAAAGGTAATATTCCCAAAATAATAACTGAAAAAAACAATACAGTTTATTGAGTTTTGTTGTTACATGTATTTTCTACTTAAGGGAAGGTCCTGGTTCTTTACTTCCGGAAAGATCTTGAGACGGTTCAGAAAAGGGGGCAGGAAGTGGGAGTGGTCCTTCATGGTGGGCCAACTCTTCATTTTTATCCAAGTCCCCTTGGGGCTGGCATGGTGAATGCAAGACAGAGGACCCAATCCTGTCCACACCTCCTGTTTCTCTCTAGCAATCAACAGTACCGATCGGGCCTTACCGGCTCCAAGTGGGTCCACTTGTAAGCGTGTATTTTGAAGCATAACGAGCCCAGGATCTTCAATTTTTTTTTTTTTACTTGTTGAATAGCTCAGTGGATTTGAGTTGCCCAGGGGCAAACTCTGCAATGGACATGAGCTGCTTTCCGAGCGTGTGTGTGTGTGTGTGTGTGTGTGTGGCTGAACGGGGATATTTCTCTGTTTGACGTGAAACACAATCCCCCCATCACAATTTGCATTTAGCATGCAGAACGCCATGGTTGAATCACCAGAAAGTTTTCATCGCAGCTGGTGCCACTCCCCCCCCCCCCCCCCCGCTAACTGCGGAGAAAGAGAATTTGGCATGAGGCGGCACTAAGAAGAAACCTCCATTTGTCTTATTGTAATATTTTTTGTATATCCACACAAGTATGCAGTGATGTATGAGAAACTGATGTGGAGGAACGATGCTCCAGTCTCTCAAGCCCACAATGTTACATTTTTGATTGCTAAATGATTTGTGAACCTATGGAACCATGAAAACTAAACAAATTCCCAAACATGAGTTTTTCTGTGTTGCTTAAAAATGCTTGAATGCCATTATACTGCTTTTCAGGTGTTCAGCCGGTTTGGGGTCGGTTCTGTTTATGTATCTTTGTGTTGAAATACAAGAAAGTCAGACAATTAACCATACTGCTCTGAGAGGCACGGCTGCACTGCTTTCAATGGAGGAACGAAGTCAATACTTCCCGTAAAAGCCCAGTCCGTGTGAGGGTCCAGTAAGCTTAATTAAATAAACATAGTGTTTCACCTGAAAGACCAGTCTTCACAGGGAGCAAAGCTCAGAGTTGTTCTGCTCCCAGCAGGTGTTGCAGGATTTAATACGCGGCACTTTGCTCAGACGGGCAGCTACGCGACCCTCCAGAGTTCTGTAAGGACAGGGCTTCACCTTCCCTCTACCACCTGTCTGCTCCTGCCCAATGTCACTGATGAAGTGTTCCAGGCCCCTCTCAGCGTGACAGATAGTACAGTTATAATGACTTTATTTAGCAGATACTTTGGTCCAAAGTGACATACAACTGAAAGCAGGGTCAGACAGTCCCTGGGGAAATTCGGGGTTAAGGGCCTTGCTCAAGGGCCCAACCGTGAAATCACTGTCAACTGTGGGATTCGAACCGGCAACCTTCCGGTCACAGGCAGAGTGTCCTACCCCGATATGCCACATATCAAATAAAAGTGACCTCACAAGGAGATACAGAGGATCCAAGTTGGTACAAATGAACACTCAACCACCCCAATTTTAACTCCTGTTGCTTAAATTCACCCCCACCCTGCCCTGACACTCCCTCGTATCCAACTTCACCTCTCCGCTGGAAATCCTCTGCCTCCAGTGCTACCTCTGCATCTCCACAGTCTAAATAGAAAGTGACAACACTTCCTGTTCACCACCAAAATTCATGATTAATGTTTCATTAATCACGGGTTCTTAAAACATCCAGTCCTTTGGGATGTACCTCCTTCCCCGAATTAAATAAAAAATGAGAGTTGTGCACCAACTCAAGGGGAGATGTACTTAGATACTTCTGAGTGCATTTTTTGTACTAGCATAAAAAAAATATAAATATGGGTCTTTGGTTATCGCTTTGATGCATTTGAAAGCTGTGATGGGTGTAAAACAGGAAATGCATTCTTGTGCCGAACTAAATGTCACATCATGCATTGTAGAGAAAGAATTCCAGACACGCACAATGAGCCTACTGCATTTGTCATACGCCTCTCCTCCGAGGTTCTGGATGGAAAGAAATTGCTCATATTTTGCTTTCGTTGGTCCATAAAAGAGTGAGCACATGCGATGGGTCGTCTGAGGTAAACGTTTGTACAGGGAATCAAAGCCTGCATCTGCGAGTTCAGGGACTGGGAAGGCTGAGAGAAAGCTTGCAGGTTCAGGCCCAAGCAGGGATGTTAAGCTATTCAACAAGAAAACCAGTCGGAGGTCGAGACATGCACATGTGAGGCGATCTAATGCACGTGATTGGCTGATAAGCTGGTTAAGCTAACTTTCCTTGAAATTTAATTACAAAGACCTATAAAAATTATAACGCACAAAAATGAATAGCTTATTATTCAGAACATATGAATAATGTGCAGCAAACTTATGTGACACAATACAACCCAACAAGTGTGGTATCTTCCATCATACACTATCAGATTTCAGAGCGAGGTCAAGATCATGGTCATTTTAATTTCTCTGACCATGTATCATCCACACAGAATGGATATATCGTTTACATATTCCACATAGCATTTTCCTAGAGAAAAGGCAAATGCAATGTGAATAATAATTTCATTTTTATTTCAGTCATAAAGCTAATGCACCTTTTCAGCAAACGATAATAATATATTACCTGGTGGAAACAGATTTGACACACAGATATATTCATTGCTTTTCACTATGATCATGTTTACACAATTTAAAATTGTATTTTGCTATAATGCAACAACAAAAAAATCCTGTTCAGCGAGCTAAGAATGTCTATAATCAATGACCTGTATCTTTATTTTAAGAATTATAGGCCCCATAGGATTATGCTAAGTATATAATTAACTGACCTGAACTAGATGACTGTGAAGGTTATATATAATTTGGCTCTGCCATGAGAGTCATGGTTCTGTATATTCTGAGGCTCTGATCTTACATCATCTTTAAATTTGTTCTGCAGTTTAAGTTCCTCCTTTCTTAGATGCGAGCGGATCAGCCACGTTAGCAAACCTATGTATCATCACGGTCGAGGTCTTCTAGGAGGTAAAACTGAGGTGACGTGGCCCGGTATATCTCTCAGCAAGCTTCTCGGACTTAGGTGCCTTTACCGTGACATGGGGAACAGTTCGGGATTGGGGTCTGGCAAGCAGGAATACAAGATGAAGTCAACACACACGAAGTAGTAATGCTCATTTCCGGGAGAACACTACTGAGACATCCACTATTTATAACTGACTGTGGAGAGGGATTTCAGAAATGGCCGAAGGGGGAGGGCCCGCCAACCGAGATCCCTGGGTCCGATGCCGGCAGGCATTATGTTGGGTAAAAGGGACATTAAGACACTATCTAAGGGTTGACATGAATAAAGACGTGACCTTTGGCACCTTATCCCTTTGCATTCGCAGTCCGGGATCAATTCAATTTGCTACGGGAGCACTGCTTATTATAATCTGAAGGCACTGATTAAGATTGCTCTGTCAGGCTTGTTTTAGTTTCCAGTAAGAGGTGGAGGCGTGCATCTTAACCTCCAAATAAAGTCAAAGACCTACTTCACGCTACACAGAGCTAGATGACTGGTGGTTTTCACACTAATTCATAGGGCTGAAAGGGTATTTTTTTCTTGACAGTTATAGAAAGAATGATTTTCAAAGCGACATCTATACCAGAGGAACCAGCTTGCCAATAGTTTCTATGTTGATTTATACCCTGGAAACTGGGAGATATTTTTGTATAGTTAAAGGTTAACATTCAGAATCATAACGAAACTGCAGAGAGCTCAAAGCATAGCAGACATCTTTCCAGGGTATCTGGGTTCCACTCAGAATCGAAGAGCAAATTTCCAAAACTCTCCAGTACAAGAGACACATTTCAAGAAAATGTCTGTGGACTTAGTGAGTTTTGGATTTTAACAAAAGTTCTTTGCTGGATTACATAAGGAATGAGTGAGTTTTGGGTGCTAATACTGTAACATATGATGGCATCGGTTGTCTCACCGCAAAAACAACAGAAAATGGACTGAGTGAGTTTTGCCAATTCGCTGTTCAATTGCTGTAGTGATTCGTTAACATGATACAGGTGAGTTTGAGGAGAATAGTCTTGGTGAAACTCAGTACTTGAGGGGCTAGATGAAGAATGGCCTAATGTAACTGCTGGTAGCTCTGATCTTATGAACTCATCAGATCCAGTCCTCCAGAAACCCCTCTATCCCACTATTCAGAGATTGACTTTGGCTTTATGGTCATGGTGTATCACATATATACGTAACAAGCAGACCTACCTGCATTCTTTTATGGATGAACTCCAAGTGAAGTCTGAAGGAAGGCAGACTTTTCTTAATAATTTAATACACACAGGCAGAGCATATATGGTGTAATAAATAAGTAAGATGTGTCAACTAGGAAATGTTCACTCGATTAGTTATTAATGCAACGCGATTCAATGCCCCCCACCTTAGCAAATCATATTCAATGTTGTTTGGGCAGCAAGAAGCATTGTGACCTGAGTTTTGCTGATTCCAACCCCAGGGAGTACCCTGTAGGTGGGTGCTTCAGAGGGTTCAGATCATAGCTGTAGAATGCAGTGGTTATAATTATAATTATTATTAGGTACCATTGATTCGGTGTGAACTCCTGGTGACCATATTGAATGTCCTGTCTTCTATGTGGATCTTAAAACCTTCCAGTCTCATCCTCTCCCGGTATTTAAATCGTGAGTCGCTTTGAAAAGCTGGCAAAATAACAATGAGAATGGTTGCAAACAGGCAAGTTTGAGAGCTGATGCAAAGGCTGGTCACGTTCCACATCATTCGCCGGTGCTGCTCTCGCTACAGCCCCTCCAGAGCCCCCGTGCGCCTCTGCAGATGCGCCTTGGCAGTGGGGAGTTCCCTGGGCTGTCTGGCTCTTGGTCTCTCCGCTGCTCTCAGATGCCTGTGCTCACCACCTGCTTTCCATGCGATGAACTCAAGTGCCTGAACCCTTATCTAGGATGGGTCAAAATAGCTGAACTCATTGAATTAAAGGTGGATTTACAGCTAGGGCTGTCTTTCTATGGAACAGGCTGTTATTGTAAAAAGTAGAGGTCCATAAAATAGGTTTTTGATTAAATTCTAGACTGGGTGATCACTTCAGCTTACATTTTATAATCGCAAGTTTAACCCAACTGGTGTGATGGTTCAGTGATGCCTCTTACAATCCAAAAAGGTGCAGTTAGGTGAGCTGGTGACTCTAAGTGTGTGAGAGTGTGTGTGTATGTATGTGTGCCCTGTGATGGATTGGCATCCCATACTGCCCTTCCTGAGCCCACCATGACCCTGTACTGGATAAGCGGTTATGGAAGATGGGTGGATATAACTTTAAGCCCACTTAAATGAATGTAATCCCCCTTTACTTCTGCGTGGACCTATTCTGTATACGAAATATCACAAAGAATACTTACTGTTACTTACTGTAGTTTCTGTTTTTTTTTTTCTTTAAAGAGTATTCTGAATTTTAACTAACGACACACCTTATTTGTATGTATCACGGAATATATATTAGATACTTGGCCTTTCAAATCAAGTTGGAAAGCTTCGAAGAAACTAAAAGCTTCAAATAAGTTTTGGTATGAATTTTATTATCCTCCAAACAAGTGAAATCATGTGCAATATGCTGAATATATAGGTCAGGCTAAACATAAATGATATGTCATAACTCTCAGCAAAGGCCTGATCTATTTCGAGATCTAGTCACTTTATCGCACACAGTAACATCTGTATGCTCACATTTTCACTTCTCCCTTTCTCAGGTGGCAGGTAAAAATAATACTGCTTTAATTTTTTCTTTTTTTTACTTCAAAGACCCTCCATTCACTCAGAATTAGTGACTCAGCATTGCTAACTAGAACATCAGACCGTGACAATCTAACCCTCCCTAAAAAGGCTGATTTATACAAGTTTTCAATTTCCACATTGCACATGGAACACTAACACTGCAATATGTTTCTTTTTCATTTCGGTTTTAGCATAATAACTGCGTCATGGCCTTGAATTATTTTTGTTTAGATAGGATCACTGTGGGGGAAAAAAAAATTAAATGAAAGATAAAATAAAAGCTAATCTTTGCCACTACAGCTGTAGAGTGAGTGTATATAACATGCATTAAAGGGATGAGTTATGAAAATTTGCTAAGAGGTACTATTTAAACATGATTACTTCTACCAACCTTCTCCAGTGCAGGGGTTTAGCAAACATGAAATAGATGGTGCATATTGATAATCCTTTTCCCAAGACTGTATTGTGTAAATTAGACAGTAAATTATCTCTTTTGTTGTCTCGTAGAAGAAATGCAATTCCGATGATTTGTTTGCCCATTAATTTGCCACGGTCCACCGAAAATCACCGTAATTGGAAAACTGCAAAAATTCATTAACCATCTCGAGCAGCTCATATGGAATAGCAAAGGACCGGCAGCACCTCATCAATACGTAGCAGCAGACAGGTGCTGGCACCCAGGTTTCAAAATGGATGATTTGTTAAATATAGCAAGGAACTTGTGTTAAAAAAGGTATTGTTATATTGGGTTTTTTGGTCCCGTTTTGAGGAGCAACTGTCATTTTCATCTTAGCACACTGAAAGAGTGGGGTCCATTGTGGGGTGGGGGGGGTTATAAATTGACAGAGGGCTATCGATGTAACTAGCTACCACAATTAACACCACCTTTCACATTTAAGGGTTAATTAGAGGAAGCAAAGAAATCAGGCATTACTGAACGATCCCAGAAGCAGAATCACTGTCAGGAGACTCACCTTTTGAAGCCTTTTGAAGTGGCCACTGCAGGCAGTCTGCAGGCAAACCCTGAGGATTCAAACCTATATATATATATATATATATATATATATATATATAGATATTTGTCTGAAAATGTTTTCTACTTATGGCCACCCAGGAGGCGGCAGCAAAAAGATCCACACATAGATTCCTACAGGCGTTCTCATCTCCTCTTTTATCCTAAGCTAATATACATTTATTAATTTATCTATTACATAGCGGCATATTTTACATAACAAATTCAACGAAACCTTTTGGTAGGGGCGTGTACAGGGGAGGAGACACAGGAGTACTGGTTGAAACTGAAAGCTGATTGGCCCCCAGAGTTCCCCCTCCCCTGCCACTCACCAATTCAAAACATATCATTAGCTAATGATAAGGTTAGCCCCTCTGTATGAATGATGCCTCCTCTTATGCCCCCCACCTAGAATCGCCCCTGCCTGTTAGACAAAGCTAACGGTTACCAGTTGTTAGAAAATATGTATTCTTAGCTATATGTCCAATATGCTACAGAGCCGTCTTTCTCTGTTTTTGATGTACCTTCAAAGTGTCTGCTATTAGCAACACGTTCCTATGCAACTCCTGGTAACGGGCAGTGCCATCTTCCAGCGGTACCGCTCATTAGCGTGCACCCCCCATGTCCAGTGAGCCATACTGGGCTCCTGCGAGTTGAGACTAGACAAGCCCTCATCACCTAATCGGCACCGCTGTTATTAATAAAGCGAGAGGGCACTGTCATCGCACATGGCGCCGATTCAAACCGGCATGCGTCTCGTTTGCCTGCGCAGTGCCGTGGGACGGATATCAAAGATGGAAGGTGCACTAATTAAACCGTGAGTGCAGTGAACTCATTCAGCCACTCAGAGAGTACTTGTGCTAAGCCTTCACTGCAGATTCAAGTTATTAAAAAAGGATATACATGTTTAGCTCCGAAAGTCGATCATGAATTAAAACATATTATCAAAGACAACAACAACTAATTTATTTATCAGATGCTTTTATCCAAAGTGACATACGTTTATGAGACAACAGTATAAGGCAGTCCCTGGGGCAATTGCTCAAGGGCCCCATGCCAAAATTATTTCACCAACTAATGGATTTGAACCAGCAACCTACTGAATGCATACATAACGTCATATCATGCTGAGCCGCACACTGTACCCAAACTATTAATGTTACAAAGGGCCTCTAAGATCATACCATTGGTTCTGGAATTTGATCATTTACGGAATATATTAAACTAGAAGTGACATGATTCCCATTCATCAGTCAATCAAATAAATGCTACGTACATAAACATATGTAGTGTATATGACGCAACCTCTTGGTAAACCCCCTGGACAGTTAAAACAGACTTTACAGTATGTATACACACCCAAGGGGAGAACATGCACAGCACTACAGGTGTCTCTATACTCATGGGGGGGATATGGACTCATTTGGACCTCTTCCTAGTACCTAGTGACCTGCTGAGTCTGTGGTGGTACCGTCTCGAGCTGAACATATGTCAGAGGCGAACAACTAACCCCCAGCGCGTCCCGGCCGGGAGCAGGGAGGAGGTGGCCAGATAAAGCTCTTCACAGCTACTCCTACTGCCTCTCGACGAGTGCCCGCAGGTTCATCTCCGACATAAGCCGTAAATTCTTTGCCTCTCCTGCTGTTGTTTTGTTTATATGGTCCCTGAGCACGCTGGGAGGAGGAGGGAGTCACAATGCTGGACTCCACCGGAGGGAGAGAGTAAGGAGCGGAGGACTGAGGACCAGTGCAGGGTCTGTGATTAACGTTGCAATTAGCGGGCCGGAAATCAATCTCATCATGCCGTGCTAATGTAATTTCACTATTTGGCTGCCTACTGAATGCATTTTTTTTTCCTCCAAATGGATTTTAACCCTTTAGTGGATCCTTATGATTGTGGAACACCTTAAAAACTGGCTTAATCCCAACACAGAATCGGCGCTACCTATTTCCTTGTGGTTGTTCTGGCCTGTTGTTTTGTGGGATTTAGGCCCCGTTCAAATTTTTTATTGCATTAGTTTCGGTCCAAGTGCGTTTTTCAAAGAGCAAAACAGCATCCCCTACCCTCCGAAAACAGGATACAGCCTGTAGGCAGAATCCATCCGTGTTTTGTGAGATCAAACAAAGTCATTTACGCCTTATTGATTCAGGGACTGTCGTTCCGTGCCTACGTTTGGGAGCCCACGACTCGTAAAACTCAGATAACAGCTTTCCATCCCTCACAGAAAAAAAAAACAGAAGCTTATTATCCTTCCATCATTATGCAAAATAATATATATTTTTTTGCAGTAGTGCATTAGTTTCCATTTGTGGAGTTATGCTTTTTGTTGTTTTTCTTTGTATAAATGGTTTTAATGTGTCCATTACGTGCTGCCGATATTTTCAGACTGCTGCTATAAGGAATCCTTTCTTTCTTTTATCCCCCAACCTGTTATTCAGAAAAAATTCAGCATGAGGGTCACAGTGAATCTCTATATAATGTCCTATACTCAGCAGTGAATGTATAGTACATAAATGGAAAAGAAAAACTTTACAAAGGACTGAGGCAAATAAGATCCCCCCCCCAACCCCTCCTCCGACAAAAGTAGTAATACGGGCCAAACGGCTTTCGACACAGTTCCTCTTATAATGATGCGAGTGACAGACAGCTCGTTTCCCCGGAGACAGATAAGCGTTTGGCGGAGGCTGGTGGTAACCGTGTAACGAGGGAGTGTAAGTGCTCCTCTTACAGCAGATGACTGAATGCTAACAAGCCCGGGGCCTCGGGAAAGACACAACAGCACCATTGTGCTCCTGCAGACTCCCGACACGGGACCAGCCTCCGTGCCAATTAGGGCACAGCCACTGTAAAGTCGCACTTTCCCCGATAAGCAGGACTGGCCATGGAACTGGAGGTAAAGAAAAACCAAGCCCTCTGCCCCCAATTATTTTTTAAACATATTGGATCATATTCCCCTTTTCCCACTTCAGTTCCCCCTTAAAGCTTTTTTTTTTATGATATCAGAGTCACGGGTTCAGCGTGTATCATCTGGCTTTACGTAAGCACGTAGTGTCAGATTTCACGGGAACTGGTTACGTACCGCTGGGCCACATGAGATGCTAGCTGTGACCGCTAGGCCCCAAGTGAGGGTGTGAAGAACAGACATGTTCCACGGGGAACAGGGGTGATTCTAGGATTTTCTAAGGTGGGGGGCATAAGACGGGTCGTGTTTCATACAGAAGGGCCAACCTTATTATTAGCCAATAATATGTTTTGATTTCGTGAGTGACAGGGGAGAGGGAACTCCTGGGCCAATCAGTTTTTTGCTGGAGTCAGTGCACTTGTGACTCTGCCTCCGTATACTCTCCTGAAAGGGAGTCCACAACCTGGGCCAGTGGCTGGAAGTGGGCCATTGAATTTGCAATAAGGACTCAGCACTTCAGTAAGCACGGAAACCTGCTTGCATATATCTACTCTGCTATTGTTGCCCTTTGTCCGTGTCAGAACAATACCCAAACAAGGTCATTGTCTTTCCATAGATGATCACAATATGGCTGATCTGAATTACAAACTGGCAATCTAACACTTCCCATATTTTTATTAGTCATCATAAAAGGAAAATATACATAAATATATAAATAAAGGAATGTATATATAAATAAATAACCAGGTCCTTAAATAACTGGCAGCTGCTTAAAAGAGAATTAGATTAATCTTCTGCTGAGTGCCATCATGGTGATTAGACCTGATTAGTTCTGAGAAGCATCACTTTCTCAAGAATGAGGTCACACTCATATTCTGTGCCAATATTTACTTATCCTCTATTTAAATTGATATATTTCATTTGTTTTAAAAAGGTTATTCTGATCCTTAGCCTATACAATGAATTCCCTGCTTTTTTCTTATACTCCTCCTGAATCCTGTGATCAGATGGAATTCAAGTTCTTGGGACTTTCCAATAAACCTTTGATCCCGGTCAAACTTAAGAGTCCTGATCAGAGCTTCACAAAGCATAGGGTTCTAAGAATGATTTGTTAAACAGATTAATTACAGTGTACAACTAAACACAATGTACTGTACATTTGAACAATTTCATTGTTATTCAGTAAAAGCACGCATAACAAAGTCCATCTATCCATCTTCCAGTCACTTAACCTGGACAAGGTCGTGGGGGAGCCTGTTGCAAGTTGGTAGGGGTACATCTTGGATGGGATGCAAGTCCATCACAAAGCACATAACTTCAATATAGAGATTTCAATTTTTCCAATTGTATGTCTTTGCACTGCAAGAAGAAGCCAGCTTGGATAGTGCGTGACTCAACAGGTTACGATGCAGTGCTTGTCATTGAAAGCTTGGAAGATCTCTGTTGGTCCCCTAAGAAAGGTCCTTAACCTGAATTACCCCAAGGACTGTCTAACCCTGTTTTCTTAAAAAATGTACATTGCTTTTTATAAAGGCATCTGATAAATGAATATAATGTAATTGAATTGGTGTGAATTGATTATTACTAAACATATTCATTAATTGGGAAATAAAGTTCTCCCCTTGAGGATATGGTACTGAGTATCTACTCAGCATTCATCAGCATTTCCTTTAGAGTTCATCAGCCAAAGCTTTCCCAAAGTGGCCCTTTTCAGAAGCCCCATGGTCATGGGAAAATGGGGTGCCTTGAAACTCTTTGAAAGACATTCATAGAAAAGAAGTCTGAAGGCACTTTGAATTTTTGAGTAGTTTTAGGTACAAAGGCTAAGTAAAAATGTGAACTGAGCGTATTTCCCATTTCAAATTGAATTTGGTGACCTTTCAACTTCACTTGATATGGTCACTCTGCTAGGTGACTTTGAAATCAGCGCCCTTATTGAAAACCAGACATTCCTCTTTGATCCTCTAGGAATATATGACTATCCAGAATAAATGCATTATGTATAGTCTTCACTTCTTGAATTCATGTCAGAATCAGGTCAAATTATCTGCTAAATTAATCCATCTATGATCATTATTTGTTTTTGGTCTGATTCTTTAGCAATTTACTCAGAACATCATTGGCTATGTTGAGGTCTTCTGAAGATGGCCTTGTTGAATTGTAATTTAAATATATGATGGTCAAAGGACAGAAATGAATGTTTCCAATGAATTCATATCTCACAGATACATACCACAATTTAGCAATGCTAACATTGATCATAAACAGAAGGGCTCACACCTGCACATATTCCATTCTGCCTGGACATAAAATATAAGGTAAAAATGTTCTCGTCATCGTTAATCTAAGCTTATGAGCCATTAACTCGTTCTTTGCCTTTTACAGTCAAAGATAAAACTCAATGATATTAAACTAGACCTGAGTTACAATTTGTGTACAAGTATTAACATTATATTACCACAAAGTCATACTCTGTTCAAGCCAGTTTCTAGTTATGAAAAATTTACATACAATTTAGTATAAATATACACTCACCTAAAGGATTATTAGGAACACCATACTAATACGGTGTTTGACCCCCTTTCGCCTTCAGAAC
>JAAGVU020000098.1:73471-106302 GCA_011763525.2 Mormyrus iriodes | reverse complement strand
TGTGTGTGTGTGTGTGTGTGTTTGTGTGTGTGTCGATATTCTTCCGTGGGGTATTATGGTGGCTTAGTAGTTGGGGTTTTAGCCTCACCCCTAGGGTTGGGGGACAAAATCCCACCTCCAGCTCTGTGTGTGTGTGTGTGTGTGTGTGTGTGTGTGTGTGTGTGTGTGTGTGTGTGTGTGTCACACCCCCCTCGTGAGAATGCTGACTGATTAGTGCTAGAAGCTGCACCTGGCATTTTCCTTTTAAATGCCTGGCCCGCCCCGCACTCGGTGCAAGGTATTGCTTCTCCTGTGAGACTTACTGAGCGCTTTCTTCCTGTCTTCTGTGCAGCCCTGACCCGACCCCTCCTCCGTGTTCTAGTCCCTGATGGTCCGGTCCCCGCTCCTGCCTCGTGTCCTTCCACATGTTGTGAATTCGCTGTACGATTGATCTCCCCAGCTTCTCGACCTCTCTGCTCTGTGCCCCCGACTACGCTTTGGATTCATGTTTTGGATTTTGGATTCTTCGGATTTAAAAAACCTCGGCTTGAAGAGTCCTGCAACTTCTCATGTGGTTACTGACATAACACATGCTCTCCCCTTCTTTGTGTCCACTTCTGCTGCTGTCAAAGCAATTGCTGTTAGGGGAATCGGTGCTTCAGAATTCCCCTTTATGTGTGCAGGTCTCCCGCTACTAATTCCCTTTCCTTCCAGGTTTTCTGATGCCTTGTGCTTCTTGAAGGTCCTGGCTTATCATGACCCTGTCCTGATTAAGCAGTGATGGAAAATACAGAAATGAAAGCTGATTCATACTGAAATATTCCCGTGGTCGCCATCATGTCAACGGCAAGCTAGTAGTAGCCCACAAGGATCCAATAAGTAGCCCGCATGAACCTCATTACTGACTCGGATGAAGAGAAATGTGCTACAGTGTGGACGTCAAAGGATCATTTCTGTTTTTCTTTTACAATCACAACCACCCCACAGTTGCTCTCCTGGTTTTTATTGTATCAGTAGTTCTCACTGTAAAAAGGTTGGAGACCCCTGCAGTACACTTTAGTAAACTGAATGATTCCACAGTGTGTCTAGCCTCATTGATTAAATTAAGGATTTTTTTCCTTGCCTTTTCCATCAAAAACCAGACTCTATCCTGCCTGTTCAACTTGCCTTAGCAACGGCATTGAGCACACGTCTGTTCTTGCGGCAACGACAGGTAACCGAGAAGGCGATCGCATGGAGGCCTTGCTTAGTGCTGATCCGTACAGCTGGTGCGGCTTGGTGAGGTTGTTACCTTTTTTTCCGGGCCTTGACTGCTACAGACACGCACCGGTGGCAGACAGGGCGAAAGTGGCACAGGGGACAGGCCATTTTTGGATTATTTGGGCCCTAGCTAAACGCTTCTCGGAGACTGCACGTGATTATTCTGCTAATCCTGCTTTGGCAGTCGTGTGATAGGCAGTGGGAAAAATTTTTCCGCAAAGCGCTGTTGAGCAGCTGGAAATGTGTAGATGTTTAAAGTAGGCTGGGGGGGTGTGGTTAAATGATAACTGGGAGTGAAAAATGTACATATACATGAGGGGGTAGGAGAAGCTAGATATGATGTGTAATGGCATATTTCAAAAAGCGGTGCCACCAACTGGCTTAAATTTGAAAAATTAAACAGTCTTTCTCAGTTGCGGATGTGAACACAAAGTCCTCTGTGGTGGGCGGTATGTGGCTCAGCAGGTTCGATTTCTCTATTTGTGCTCGGAAGGTTGTTGGTTCAAATTCAATGCTTGGCAGATTAGTCACATCGCCATTGGGCCCTTGAGCAAGGCCCTTAAATCATAACACCCACCCCCCAAATGTTCCAAGGGCACCAGATAAACGGCTGAGCCCGTACTTGAAACCCAAGTTCTGCTCTCACCTGTATATCTCAAAGGAGAGCAAGACGGATTATGCAAAAGAAAAAAAAGCATTCCGATGTACATGGCCTCATACTTATGCAAGTAGCAAATACAGCATCGTTGCGCACTACTTGTGAGTCTACACGTCACACCATGACTTGTCTTAGGATAATTCTCCAAGCCTCTTCGGGAACTGGGGCACTATTTCTGATTGAGAGTTTCCATGATCATGTTGCATGGGTATATATCCAGTGTCTTTAACAGTACTGTCAAAACACCAGAGGATGAGGAAATCATTAACTCAGCACTTCTGCCTGTCCTTATCCCTGTTTATAATTAAACATACAGACGAACATCAAAGCAGTCTTTCTTGAACAAGAGAGCCAGTTTAGATCAACGTAGAATTTAATTGTTTATCATGGATCATCAGTTTATTACTATCAAAGAGACATGTTAGGGAATTCTGCCATTTAGAGCTCTTCATAAAACGCTTTTGGGGAAAGATGCTAATTTAGCGTACCCTGAGTGATTTGAAGTCGATTTGTTGTTGTACTTCCAAAGCGGATTCCTTGGACCACGTATTTTTTTATTTTATTTTTTTCGGAGTAATGGGAATTAGTTAGCGAAGGCCCTGGTATGATTTAGCTAAGAAGAAAGCAAGGTGCAATTAAAAAAAAAAAACAAATAAAAAAAACAAATGCAAGCAGTTTCACTGTCAGTCTCAGGCCGTCATCCAGACTATGTCTGAGTTGCTGCGGATGTGAGACTAAAACAAACCAAGTTAGAGACTTCAGTAATGAAAATGACTTTAATTATTAAAATGAGTTAAATTATCAGTGGTAGGTGCGGTCACCTGACACCCACTAAATGACACAATTCAGTAAGAAGATTAAAATGACTAGTGATAACAGGACATGAACATGAAAATGTAAAACAATATCTCACCGCTCGCTCTGCCACACAGTGCGCTAGCTCTCCTCTTCATGAAATGACTGTGATTATTTTTCCAAAACATTTCATTATTGTGTAATACATATCCACATATTTCTGTAGAGAGAAAATTATGATTTAAATATTCTGCAGAGAGAAAATTAAAAAATAAATACTTTCTGATTCGGAACAAGAATTAAATAATAATAAAATAAGAATGTAAATGAAAATAATCTGCAGGATCTCAGTCTTTCTTATGTAAAGAGTATTTCTGAGGCGTGAGCCTGGGTCTGGCTTGGCAGAAGGATTTCATGAAAAGTGTTTAATAAACACCCCCATTATATACCTTCACCTCCAGTGGCATTTGGGTCTGATTGCTCTCTTTAAGGCAAGGGCTTTTCCACATAGTTGATTTTATATGAAGATTATAGAACAAACAGACTTTCAGACCACAAGCAGGAATGCTAGAAAAAACAGCTAAAAATGAGCTTATTCTGGTAATTGGTTTTACTGGGCTAAGATGTCTCAGCTCTTGTTGCTCTTTGATGGTTTTGCTGGGTGGGTCACCAGCTGGTCATGCTGCTATGACCAGCTAAACCCATCCATCCATCCATCCATTTTCTGTAACCACTTGTCCCACTGGGGTTGCGGGGGGTCCGGAGCCTAACATGGAGGCTGTGGGCGCAAGGCAGGGAACAACCCAGGATGGGGCGCCAACCGACCAGCTAAACCAACATGCAAAAACATAGCTTATAAAAGTTTATATTAATGGGTGTTTTTATATTGATGGATACTGAACATACTTCGCTGAGTAAAAATTTGTCGCCGCCCTTGAATCAGCTCTCACTTAAAAGCCGACAGATTCAAAGCCCAAAGAGAGCAGGCGGAGGCTTCACGCTCCCCGTAATGCCATCTAAAGGTCACTCATAAAACACCTTTTTATAACATCGCTTCTTTGAAATCTTCTATTTTTGCCTTTTTGAAATCTACCTCCCTTACCCTGAAAGAAAATTGTAATAACATATTAAACATAGCTTGTTTGAAATGGAAATCTCAATATAATTGTAATTCCCGGTGAACTGATATCACCTACAATTTAGAGAAAAAAAGTGATAGGAGTTTGCAATCCTTTTTTTAATTATTATTTTTAAATGATGCTTAAACAGAAATGTAATTGCACTAAATAAACTATAGTAAAGGGTTAAATACTATATTATATATATGACTAGAAAATGAACCTGAGAAGCTGGCCGTTTCGTCAGTCTTCAGTCAGCTTTTTCCTTAACCGCATGCACAATGCTTACAGCTACAGTACCCAGCACATCCGATTCCAGCTGGATTCTTTTGTCCGTTTGATTTGAGACTGCTGTGCTTGTCGGTTCATCAGTGAACGCAGGGTCCCTCACTAGGAGATTTATATCTGACAGAAGGCAGCTGTGCAATTGTTTTTCGGTAGCTGTTGATTCATCTTCCCATGCATACAGTTTGCGCACGCACACACAAAGGAATAATGCAGCAGGATTTTGATCTACGTGACTTGAGTCTCTCATAGTGTTGAAATAGACAAAATGAAATATCCTTGAGAAATATTTTTTTTTTACATTCCAATAGCAATCCAAGAGTTCATACCTTCAAAAACACTGTTTAGCGATCCAGTCTTTATTCATGACACACTGAAAAAACATACGTTGCTATGAAACTGCTGGATATTTGAAAATTACATGTATTATCCATGTATTATTTACCAACCATATATATAGCAAGACCATGGTTCTATGAATGCACTAATGGCCAAGTACAGGTTCATGGGTACGTAATAATCAGCTTCATAAAAGGGCAACATCCATAATATATTGTAAGAAACACCCCATTATAACCAAACAGAAATAGGTATAGTTTTTTGTTATTATGAAGGTTTTGGTAGATGACTAGTGTCAGTTTGATGTTAGCGTCATAAAAAATAAAGTGACTATACAGATAATATCTCAAGCTTAGATTCAAACTGGCCTCCCATGTCTTTGACTGCAGTCATGTTTCCGTATCTGGGAAATACTTTGATTAGAGTTAAATGCAGGGTTAGGGAGCATTACTTATACCACAGTGGTTTTGAAAATTGAGAACAGTGGCAGGTCTTTGTTTTTTTATTTTATTTTTTTTTGTTTAGCTGAATTAGCTTAATAAAATCCTTTAAATTTAACAGGGCAGATCACTTATTGGTGTGAAAGAGTGAGGCAAATTAAAATAAAATGTGTTCCAAATGACTCGTTCTCATCAAGTTCACTTTGTAATTGAACATGTTTAAGTGGATGTGATTTAAGTCCGACCACCAACAGTGAGTTAATTAATGTATGAGATGATGGCCTATATTTTGTGTTGTAAACTAGAGATATGATTTTAATCTGATTGCTGGCAAGTTTTTATTGCAATCTGAGCATCCATCCCCCATAGCCATTTATTTGAAATTTAAAGCAATATAAGACAGCCATATGAAAACTGGTATACAGCAACATATAATTAAATTAATCACACAAACATTTTCTGTTTTTTCATTTAACCACAGTAAACAATATTCAGGCACAATGAAAGCACAATGAAAGCTCGAGTACCTCACAGCAAGGAAAGCAGAGTGCATACCTGCATTTAATTAACAGCCAGCACATACAGGCATCGCATGTCAAATTGAAGTGACATCATAATCAGGATTTTATTTAGTAGCTTTTCCTAAGGGGGCGCCACCTGCAATGTTAACAAATAAGCAGTGGGTCAAAATAAATACAGGGAAGCAGTGTGAATGGGAGTGGTCACCGCATGGTCAACGCCACATGGCATCACAGGGGTTGGGTATGCACAGGGTATATTAAATAACATGAGCATAAATGGACACCTGGCCTTAAAACTCAGATTGAATGTTGGTGAAGGAGAATATGAAACAGACGGTGGCTGGAAATCTAGCTTGTCCTGTTTGTATTTAGTTTATGTGTGTCTGTGCCCGCTGGTGCATGTAGGTGGGCGTGTGGAGGAATGGTGAGGAGGTAACATGGTCCTTATGGGTAATATGTATGAACTAGCATCCCAATCTCAACCTTTTGTTCTGAAGTACAGGTGCAAGAATTTTTTGTTCCAATTCTGACGCTGATTAAAATCAAGACAGACATCCATGCTAAAACCCAGGCACTGAGAAGCACTGCGCCCTGTAGCTACGTTGACCCCGGACCGCCCTCGTTCTCCACAGTCTCCCCAAACCTGACAGTTTTCTCTCTGTGAGCTGTTGACCTTGACATTCCCCTTCAGGTCAAACTCGTATCTGGAGCTGATCTCCAATCCCGGCGTGCTTTATCATGGCAGCCAATCCTCTGGATATGGGGTAACCAACGGGGCTTCAAAGGACTCGAGCCGGTTTTCCCCACCCCACTGGCCTTCGCCGGAGGTCACTCCCTCAGTTACGATCATGAATCACCAGCAGCTCAATGTCAAGTGCGTGCTCATTTTAACCTCTGACTTTCAGACTTTATATAGTTCCCACGCACACTTTTCCCCAGAGAAACCTGCATCTGTCTGTCATGATTACCATCACAGCTATATATACTAGCCTAGTCGGCTATTTAATCAAAAGCAATTTCTTTTTATTTACCTGGTTGCACCAGAACACTTCGGGTTACACATTTTTTACTCAAGGGTGCTACAGCTTGGGCCCCTACTGGGACTTTGAAGCTGGAACCTACTGGATCAATGATACCCTCAAAAAAAAAACACTACAGCCAGGCTAACGGGCCCTTGAGGCCCTGTGGGTACGGCACTTGTGTCCACAATTTCCAAAGACTCACCCCGTTGTGAATGGTAGGAAAAACCATTACTGGCATCGAATATTTACATAATACTTCCGAGGGAGTTTATTAAGGCGCTTAACCGATACTCAGAAGTTCACACGCTAACGGCCGCGGTGCTAATTAAGCCGCCGATAAAATGCTGGATGGGGCCGTTGCACTTTACCAACAACAAAAGAGAAAGGTCAACATAACTAGGTTATTTGGCCCAGGCCTGTGCCAATAGGATGCATTTTCCTCTGGGCTGTTTATAAGCATCTTACGAGAACCTTCCGCCGAGCAGACTGCTGTGTTGGAATGTACCTTCTTCAGGGAGTCTGTTTTGGTCCTTGGTTTTTTTTCTGGGGCTCTCCCTCCTCGCGCTGTGTCGCCCACATGCATGACGTAGGGCGCATCACACGGAGCTTTTGTGCACCGTGCCCCGTTCCGCCCCGCTGCTTATTGTCTGTCTCTAATTAGACTCAAGAGCCTTTTAGTGCTCCAAGCAAACTCGTTCCCTTAGCGAATATCGTATTCTCAGAAGCACTGAATTAGAACCATTGAAGACCGGGGAGAAGGCTTGCTTATTCTTCTTTGAAGGCTGTCACAAATGATATAAGGAAGCTGCCAGAAAAATAGAATATGAATTATAAACAATGGCAACCATTTTTCAAATATTCTGAAATTTCCGTCCTCTCTTAATGCCGTTACTGTTTTATTTAAACCGACTGACGTTTTTCACCTATTTTAAAAGTTGCATTCTTTATTGGGCATGCTCAGATTAAGCTCTTAGCTCAGGGGGAGTATAACATGGACCCCCCCGAGATAATTCGTTGTTCAAATATTGCACGTTTTTATGCAGTTTTGCAACCAGAAGAGAAACTGTTCTCGAATAACATAGGGTTGTGATTCTAAGTGTGTGTGCTGCTATGAAATAGAAACTTCAGTTTCAGAAGATTTTCAAATCTGTGACAAAGATTGGCATTACAACACCATGTTCACATCTGCAATGTTGAATAATACAATTATGTAATCATTGGCTCTACATTGTTTACAGTTGTGCTGGTGTCCTCTGCCAGTCTACATAGATCTCAGTTATCTCCAACACAATTTAATTTCACAAGTTAAAGGCAAGGTTTAAATTAACCAATATATAGCTGTGTCTATATCTACAGAATACAGTACTGTGCAAAATCCTTAGGCAATCAAAGGAAATATTTAAAGGTATTTATCTGGGTAGTAAGTTTGTGCTCAGAACAAAAAAAGAAAATTAAGAATTAAACAATAAAATAATAACAAGAATTTCTTTTTTTTCTCCAGAAATTTACTGATACTTTGTCGGATGGCTAGAAGATCATCATTTAAGTTTCCAAACCTTTTCCTCAAGGGCACCTCAGCCATTGCATGTATTGGTTACATTTCACCACCAGCACACTTAATTTATTAATTTAATTAGTTTAAAAAGTCAATGAGGTATTGATTAGCCATACGAGGTGGGCTAGTGACCAAGTCAAAAAATACATGGGTATATTGGACGGGTGCTGCAAATACTGGGGTATCCTTAGGAGAGGATTTGAAATGGCTAAGCTAAAATATTTTGACACACCAACATAAAGATCTTTTAAACATAGTTTTCTTTGACTGCCTAAGACTTTTGCACAATACTGTCTATTTTCACAGCATATTTTCACACATAAGGTGTTTTGAATTGACTATCCATCCATCCATCCATCCTTATCTCAGGAAGCCCTGGACACAAAATCCCTGGATGGGATGCTGGTGTATTGCAGGACATAAACTACCACGTCTGGCACCAAAAGTCACACTGTGTTCAAAATGGTTTCGATTCGGCGTGTTGTCCATTCTTAAACTGTCTGACAGCAGCTGAATCCCTTGACCATTTCTGCATGATTTACACATTGAGTAGAAGTCATATGATTCTGCTTGTAGAAGCAGGATGTTGACACTAAATAACAGGTGTACCTAATAAAGTGACTATTGAATGTATATTTAAAGAATCAGATATGAAGCATTTTTTTCTTACTCACTTGCCCCTAAGACACATGCCTACCTTGCTTATGCCCGGGACATCAGCAGCAGATTAGCTGCTTTACCGACCCAAGGACACGCATTAGCATGTGGGTAATGCCTTGTGTGTTAGTTAACTGTTTTCTTTTTCGTACCTGCACTACTGAAATGTGGAGAAGACTGATTAATAAACATACATGCCACTATCTGTAGTGCAAAAGCAGTGGGTTTAAAATATACAACCAATACAGATAACAGAAGAAAAACATCATATAGTCATTTTTGTCAGTGCTAATGCCATCTTTGCAGAATTACGCGTGACACAGGTATGATGCCAATGTCATCACATTTTAATTGACGACTACTTGGAATGAGACAGCAGTTTAAATACTTATTTAGGATATAGATTTAGAAAATATGGGGCAGCAATACCCCATGTCCCAGTTAGAGTCCTAATTCAAATGTATAAACTGCAAGTAATTTTTCAGTGGTTTGACACATTGACAGTGTTTAATTTGAGTTTCTCGGCGCTTCCTGGAGTCTAGCAGAGTTGTCTGTCTTGTTGTTTACATTCTGCACAACCCACTGCTATGCAATTAAAATTAATTTGATTCACTCATAGTAGCAAATGTTCTTTTGTTGTGCACATGTTTCCTGTCATGCTGGCATCAGGTTGGACCTCAAAGCTGTACCTTGGGTCAAGGATATTATTAAACTGCATTGCTGCATTCATGTATACCACAACAAAAGTGGGTACAAACTGTACACTTCTTAGGATATATATGCCAGATATGCAAAAAAAATGTAAATATTAGTGAAAGATACTTCAGCAGATGTATTTCCTAACACTAAACACACATTCATATCATAGATTCTATGGTATTCTATTGAATATCCATTACTATAGATTATACCAGCCTACGGAGAAAAGCTATCATTAAAGCTATTGAGGTATACAGATGTGAACATTTAAACGGTATATGTAATTCTGGACCTTTCTAATGCATATACCCCATGGCTAATCTATGATAAATAAAGAGGTAAATGAATGTAAATATCATCACGTTTCAAAATCTGTTTTGAAGTTTCGAGGTGGTTCTGAATTTTATTATGTCAGGCTATTTAGACTTGCAATGTGCACTCAAACAGAAAGGGAATCTTTATCGGGTCTTTAAAAAACGGGCAGTCTGAATGTTCATCTTGCTTCAAAGGAGAAAGCAGAATACAGTGCTGCATAAGGAGGGATATACATTTCATGGATACGCTCTCCTCTGTTTTGTATGTTTTTATTGTGGGAGTTTAATCTCTTTCCAATTGACATGTCCCCAGGCTAGCTCTAAAAAAATAAATGAATAAGCAGAAACAGAAACAATAGAAATTAGGACAGGATGACAATTTAATGTATTTCCAGAGCGCGGCTTCTGTTATGTTTCCTTTAGAAGGTTTATATTATTCAAAACATTTTTACAAGATTATTTTATCTCATTTTCTCGGTTGTGGTCATGGTGGCCGTGGTGCTGAGGGGCTTTCACAGGCTAATCCCTACAAAGTCGGTAATAACCTGTCAATCCAGGGTGTCCTTCCCCCTTCCAGTCAAGACCTTCCTCTTTGCTGAGGGCCCCATCTTAACAAGGTGGCCAGAGAATGCCTGTGGGGGAAAAAAATCAAAGGGGATAATTTGAGGCAGTTAAAAATGATTCTGCATCCTTGAACAGAGTCTTTCCAGAAACATCAATGAAAAAAGGCAGAAGCAAAGAAAAAGAAACAAACAAGGTTTTAGGAAAAAAAAGTCTTTTCTTGTTCCAATTTGATAGTTTTGCCTATGGCACTGAACAGGAGCCTTGGGTCCTGTGGAGTCAATGGTTTGTTGAACCAGGTTTTTTTTTCCTAATGCAATCATCATGCATCTGAATAACAAATTTCCCTGTACATTTTATGAAAATTGAGAGGCCTTGTCAACAAAATTCAATTTGCCATCCTTGTTCGCTTGGGCAGTTTTTTGAAATATTTAAAAAGGCCTGGTTGCAGCGTTAATTGAGAGTCTCAAGACAAAGAGATTGATGTCAAGCCGCATGTCTACAGAAAAAAAAAAATCCCACCTTTTAAAAGTCACAAAAGTGATTAAATATTCATCAGATTGATACAAGTCTGGTTAACATGTCTGTGGTTTTTATGATGTGCTTCTCAAACATGCTGAGTACGGATAAAAAAATGTCTGGATTTCAGTATATACTTACATTGTCAGTGAAACCTGGCTGTTTCGTACACAAAGGTATGTCTTGCAAAGGTTTTTTGTGACAGACCTTTGAGAATTCTCTGAAGTTTAACGGGAGCACATTTTTCTACAAAGGTCTTTAAGTCACCCCACATGATTGATCACTTTCTGCCCAAATATTTCATGCATGGTCCCTTCTGTTTTGTTATTCTTAGCCCTTGTCTAGATGAAGTATATCATACAGGGTACCCTACCCTGATAGTTAGCCACTCCCAGCAGTGGAATTAGGTCTCTCAGGAGATATCAGTGTGATTCAATTCAGGAAGACGTTCACGATCGACACTGCCCTGGACACTGCTGTGGTGGGGGGGGGGGGGGGCTATCCAAGGGGTTACCTCAAGAGAACATAGAAGTTCATTCATCATAATCAGCCAAATCACTGGTGGAGATGGCCATGTTATGAAGAAAATATGGCCAATGACACCAAGAACTACTAATTGTAGTGTTAAGCCTCATAGTGAACAATTAATTTGAATGCCGTTACGGCAGCTAAATGCCAAGCTACTGCTTCATCTAATGTCTGTTTCAGGCTGTAAGTCACAGATATTCCTCACCTACCACACGCATGACAAGTGACATTAATAATGGTTAAAATAAACACTAGTTATTAGTTTGCCTCAAGTGATGGGAGCAACAAACATAAACATACATGTACAACTGTAGTACAACATTTAAAAACAGAAAATGTCATTACAATAAGACAAAAAAACACAACATTATTACTGAGCTGTGTGTGTATCACAAATCAGCACCTGTATAAGGACAAAAACATTGGCATAACCTTGTTTGACCTGTATTCAAAGAATATTTGTACTTCACTATATACTCCCAGCTTGATGAAACCGCTTGTGGTAAATTGTCTTTTTTTCTGAAACACGGTGCTGCTTTTATCGTGAGTTCCAAAATCCTACCACCATACTTGGGGGAACATCGACTTCTTGCAGTTTGAAAAACCTAAAAAAGAAATCTTACGATCCATTCATCCATTTTTTACAGTCACTTGGCCAGAAATTCCCTACCACTCTCATATAACTGTGCGGAAAGATGTCATCCTTCTGTTCAGGAGTATGACAAAATAGTTTCTCTCACTGTATGTTTACATTGTGTTCCAGGAATTCACTTTATTTTCAAATTTTCATAATAAGGTTTCTTATGTAAAACCATTGTCTTGAGAATACATGTTTATTTTGAAGAGCTGTACTGTGCCCGTGAGACATTTACTTGTAATAGTAGAATTATTCAAAATAATCAGGAGCTACACTTGCATGTAAATATAGTTGCCTGTAGCTATGATTAAAAAAATAACTCATACCGCTATTGTTCTTGCGAGTGTTGGTGTATATAAATCTTTAAATGTAAAGAGGACTTGTCTTGCATCCCACCTGTCTGTTCTGTTTTGGACATATGCGCATATACAGACACACTCCCCAGGCATCTGATTGGTCCATGTCCAACTGTGGAATTGTGGGATTGAGGCAGCCTGTTCTCCATGCAGTCTCACACATTCCTGTCCTCTTCCTAGGGGCCGGATCCCGACATCAAAGCGAAGAAGCTGCCAGCTGGATGAGGGGCACATAGATGATGGTGCAGCTCCATTCCAAACCCTATTTGGGGTTTTTAAGATGGTTCCAGGGGAGCAACCCCAGCTTGGCTGCATGCCTCTGGAGCTCGTCCCCGCTTTCTGTAGCAAAGAGAAAAATTTAGCTATAGATATGTACACCTACATCTATCCATATCTTATCTCCGTTATTCTGTTTCTTCTGCCTAAGATAAGTCATTCTGTGTGGGAAGTCACATAAAGGGCTTTTTTGAGCTGGAGTTCTAATCTCTATATATCTTCCATGTTTGGGCAGATTTCGTAATTTTTGATAAGTGCCAATAACACAAGGCATCAAGAGAAGCGCTGGGAAATGAAATAAGCTGTACCAGTTGCCAGAAGGGGTTTTGGCAATAGCGGTGTTTACCACTACTTAAACCACACATTTGCGTGGAACCTCCGAAGTGTGGGGGCCCGTTGTTGGCCACCAACAGTCACTACACTGAGGGGGGGGGCACATTGTGACTTTTTGAGTGGGGCCCCAGAAACTACAAACCTGTCCCTGAATATTAGGGACAAGGGGACAAAAGAAAACATCACTTTATAGGTCCAATCATGAAATAGGGAAGGGTAGAGTATAGCATAATGTACAACACCCGGCATACACCTTACTCTTCCAAGATGCCCCCCCCCACCCACCAATCACCTTAGTTCCATAGTCCCCTTAACATGAGGCTCCTTGGCCCTTGGTCTTGGTTGTTTATTTTTAGCGTCTGTGTCCCAAAACAACATGTGTCATAGCTAATTGTACTTTACAGCTAAAGGCACCCACAGATCCATCCCCTGCATTGGGGGCGGTGGGATTTTTTTTTCCTGAGCTGAGCTGGTAAATACACAAACAAAGCTCCCACACACACTATTACCGAGGTGATTATGGGAAGAGCGGGTGCAGGCGCAATGTCCTCCTGCTGATGGCTATGGCTGGGGAGGCTGATGGATTTGCTGTGAAGGGCTAATATTTGGAACAACCCCAGAGTAGATACTGGAATACAGGCATGGGGGGCAGGTGTGATCCCATCTGTGTCCAGAGCATATTATTTCCTATCATTCTTTCTCCTCATGGCTTGTATATGTTTAAATGAAAAATGCAACTTTTTCAATACGAAGTAGTTGTTCTTCGGTCATTTGAATTTTTAAGTCTCAACATGAAATAACTGAAATGCTTGTAATTCAAGGAGGTTTGTCATTTATGTTACGTATCACAGTGGCAGACTGGAGGAGCCTAATTGGGGTGCAGTGTGTGAGTATGGGTCTCAGAAGGTCGGCAGTTTGAATCCCAGGGCCTGCAAACTGATGCCATCGTAGGGCCCTTGAGCAAGGCCCTTAACGCCTGATTGCTCCAGGGGCACCAGATAAATGTCTCACCCTACACTCAGAATGCAGGCTTCGCTGTCACCTGTATGTGTGTGTGGGTATATGTGTATGTGTGTGTCTCAAAGGAGAGCAAGATGGGATATACGAAAAGAAGCATTCCGATGTATCTGTACTCGTTGGAGGACAGCAAAAAGCCAGACTCATCGCTGGAACCTCAAGACACAGCTTACCCCAAGCACCATATCCCGAGGACCAACCTGTCTGACTTAGCCTCAAACATTTCACCAAATAGAGACCCGCAATGCAGGTCTAGTGAGCAGCGAGTCGAGCACAATTTAATCATTTTCCTTTGAAAACCATTACACCCCAGCCCAATTTCCCAAATAAATCTGTTTGCTGGAGAGGCCCGCCAAATGCTTTACAGGTTTTATATAGGCACCCAGGCCAATCCACAAACACATTTAAGCAAAAGCCCTCTGTGGCTGTAACCTTTTATGATCTGCCGCCTACCAAACACAAAGGTCTCTGTAATAGTCAGTCTCCATTAGAGCCGGTGAGGTATTAGGGAATGCAGTCGCGGGATTTCCATCACCACCGTGAATGAGATGGAATTTCCCCAAGGGTCTCTCGATAGCATTGACAGTAGAAGTGCAGAACTTTTCACGGAAGCTTCCGGAAACGAATACCTCGACTGAGGCGACATTTGCTGCTGCTGGCGGCCACTGTTCGTCACCGCTGATAAATGAGCCCCAGTGGCCTCTCAAGTCCCATTTGTCATGCTGAGATAATACAAGATCTGGTGAGGACCAGGCAAGCTTGAGTTGGAGGGTTAATCCGAGTTCATTGCCTCTATCTTCTTCTACATCATACACCTGCGACAGGAAGTATCCAGACAGGAAGTACATATAAGTTCTCAGTTTGCATTCTTTTCCAATTATTCAGAAATCAAATTCTTTTGCCCAAGACTGAAAAACAAAAGCTTGAGTTATTAAGCCCCAAAGGAGAAAGTACAACAGGACTATCCCATTTCTAACAGACAGCACTGTTAGCTTTCCTGGTCATCATTAGCTTCTGCGCTAACCTCCTTTGTTTCCTCAGAATTGTTGTAAATTGAGTTCGAATCTCTCCCATAGCGGGTCTCAATTATCCCAGTCATTAACTTCCTTTAGCGTCCAATGGAGAATGTAGGAATAGGATCTGTGGTTTAGGGAAAGACACCGAGTACAATGGGACTGCTGTCATGGCGCGAAGTGTAGCAAAGAGGGCCAGTGAGCCCAGCTTGAGTGTGCTATTGATCTGGGTGGATTAGGACCCCTAGTCTGTGGGGACATCTTCCACATCTGACAGATTATTACAGGCTTTTCCGGGATTTGGACCTTGAAAGACTCCCAGCACAATAACAGCGTATGAGGCAGACATATCTAATAAGATAACCATAAGCTTCAGTAAAAGAGGGGTCTCTGCAAGTTTCTAGCAGTGGTAGCAATCTTCATTTCTCTCCTCCTCCACCCCCCAATCATTCCTTCCCCTTTAATTTCCAACGGTGCAAACGGGATTTGCAAAACAGATTGACTCGTTTTATTAGTTGCTTGGCGGCGCAATTCGGTTATGTGCTCCTATGCTGTGGCTATTTAATATTTCAGATCGGAATATTGTAATTTGAAGGAGTAATGGGCAATAAGCTGACCAGGGAGCAAGCTCCTAACATCCGCCCCAGAAATACCGAGAATCCCATGTGGAGCTTTAGCCCGGGTACGTCCAACCGCGCCCTGGGCAGCTCCGCTCTCCAGCTAGCATGGGTATCCACGTGGCATCCACAGAATCTGGGAGATGTAACTGAGGCATGAATCTTAATCGCCAAGGTAATTCCACTGAGTCAGATTATGAGCAATCATAACGGGGGGGGCATTTTTCAAGGCATTGTCCTTTTTATCTCGTAGTCACAAGCAGATAAGCAGCGGCTCCAATAGCATCAGCTCCGATCGCATAGCGTCAGCTCCGATAACATAGCGTCAGCTCCGAAAGCCACTCCCAGCTCAGTGGGCTTCGGGATGCCAGATAAAGAGCAGGTTTTAGCCGAACCGTGGCTCAAGTGGCTGTTCGCATTCTCGCCCGCATGCTCATCTGTGCCCCCCGATGGCCCAAGACAGGGTGGGGGCTCCTAGGAGCACAGTGCCTGGCACTCCATCTGTGGGGAATATGGGGGGGAGGCTCTCATCTCCCTCATCTGACATCAGCCGGCGCTGATGACACCCTGGAGGGGCCAGCTCAGCACGCATACTGAGCAGACTTGGCCCTGCATGACTTACCACTAAAGTCGGGGGTGCACTAAAAACATTGCTAGATTTGCATAAACAAATGACCTGCTCGAAATTATAGGCCGTTACAGCCTGATCCCAGAGGGCTGTGGAGGCTGTAACATGAGTCAAGCATGCAGTGATTCCTCGCTGGGGTAGTTTGCCAGCGTTCAGCATCTTCTAGCCCTAACTTTACATTAAACAGAGACGAGTTTAGCAAGGAAGATCTTCAGCGTGTGTGTAGGCGCCTTCCCGGCTCAGCCTGGAAAGGGTTACGGAAAGTTAACACGGTGCTAATATTCCACACACGCACAAGGCGCCGAACAGTTCGACCGTTCTGCTCGTAGATGCGCAATGCCAGTTTTGATTAGTATGCGTGCTGGTCAGCAAGATGGAGAAAAACAGGAAGTTGAAGAAGAATAGTGTTTTTTCTTTCAGTAGAGAGATAGTGGTTGAGTAGATTTTCATAACTCAAGCTGGTTTTATATTTCTCCTTGATTACTAGCCATTTCTTTAAAACTGTTTCCCTCTTTTTCTTTGGGAGACACACATATTTTTATGGGACCTATTAATTTTATTGCTTGCAAACTCCCCCATGCAAAGGTGTCTTACTCAGCATCTCTAAAGTTCAGTTCAAACTGTGGGGTGGGTGGTGGGGGGGGGCTGGTGATGTCTTTCACCCAGGTCTGGTGACATTTCTTGGGTGTTGTTATAGATTTCCAGCACATGATCACAAATGGGGGTCGGATCTCCCTGAAACAAACAAACAAACAAGCAAAAAAGTTTAAAAGTAAATTACTTTATTCAATAATAAACCTTATATCTCACACACTGTTAATAAATCATTAGCTAAATGCTTAATTATTGTACCCATTTTAAGGGACTTTGGTTTGTCTGTCATTTTTGGGTAGGTCAGGTACAAATTGTATAAATAAAATATAGTTTTTCCTTGAAATTTGTATGTTTTATGTGGGAAAATGTTTGTTATGAGTCATAAGTGGTAATTTAGAAAAACAGGGTTTATCCCCTGAAATACTGGCAGTCACATCATAGCCATTTTGGGTACGTTTTGAACAGATATGGCACACAGCGGCACCAAGGTGCGTCATTTATTCATTCCTCAATTAAACCAATTAATCTGCATGAAATCATGTCAAATTGGGTGCAGATGTAGAAAACAAGTCTGAGAACCACATATTTAAAACTTGACCTAATCCACCATATCGTTTTTGAGATATTCACAAAATACTACATCAAAAAGATGCACTTTTATATTTGTTCAGCTTTTTCTTAAAATATTCTCATGTCTATAAATTATACAGAAGGTATGAATTTCAATTATCCAAGTACCTGCAATTAATGGTACAGTAGTCAGCTTTGATTTTAGGTATCAGACATGTGTCTTTGACTTTTACATCTGAAGTTAGAAAGTAACAATGCCAAATGGGCAAAAAATGGGCCGACCCTTGCCAGTTCGTATAGAGTAAATTTATTGTTTGTGTACCTCCGTGTGCCTGTATATATGTGTGTGTCACTTTTCTGATTTTAACTGACCAAGTTCTCCTGTGGGGCTGGCCAAAGCTTCTACTGAGTGTGCCTGGCCTTGGCCCGAGTTCTGGCCTTACGGGTACCAGGGTGCCCCTCTGGTCCCTGTTCACATCTTCTTCAAACAATGATGTTGTAAGTGCAACAGGGTAAATGTCAGCACCTCTCCTTCCAGGATGCTCCTTCACCTGGTCGCTCTCCTTACACCTCTCACGCATTTTGTTTTTGTATTTTTTTCCTCGGGAAAATGCCGCATGCTACATTAGCACCACTGCGGGAGGCTAATGCTAATCTCCCCAGATGCATGTGAACCAACGACCACAACCCTTTCTGTCTCTCTCCAGGTCCGGCAACCCCCCCCCCCCCCAATATTTTATTTTTTAAAATAGTCCATGTCCCCGTGTTGTTTTCCGTTTTAAAGCCCCGCATTCTGCTTGCTGTAGGATTAGTGCTTTGTATGTTTCAAATTTGACAGCTGCTTCATTCAGCTCCGCAGCATGGAGGCTCTGCGATAAGATAGATACAGGCTCCTAATCTCACTCCTGCCTAAATCCTTTCCAAATCTTCTATTTTTCTCTCCTCCTTCCACTCCCCCTTCCCATTACTACTTCCAGATTAGACTGTTTTCCAGTAAAACTCTGGCACCAGCACGGAATGCGCCGGAACATTCTGTCGGGGCCACTAATGACGGGGCCGGCGGGGGGTGGAGCGGTGGGGGCTGTTCCATTGACGGCTGTTGCTCTCGCCTTCTGGGTCTTTCCACGGCGCTGTGGCTAGCTTGACTCTCCAGTGACTTAAACCACAGACAATGCCAGCTAAAAATAATTTAGCTTGTCAGGTAAAAACAGGATTTTGATTCAGAGATGGCTTTTAAAAGAGGCCCTTTTGGATCCTGGGACCCTGTAGAGCCGTCGGAAGAAAGATAAAACAACGTGCTGATGTGAGATTGACATGCTGCTTAATGGGCTTTTTGTTAACACAAGGTTGTATGTAATATGCACTTGTTCAGAGTGTACACAAGAGACTCATTCATCGAGATGCAGCAAGAGAAGTTTTTCAAACCTTATTTACAACCTACAAAAACCACGTGTAACATCTTACCCAACACTACTGAGTTATGGTGTCAGGAATTAATTACTTATAATGTCAGAATCAGTATTTAGTATCTATATAGCCGGTAACTTAAAAAGTAAAAAAGCAGGATATACTGAGTAAGGAGCATTAAGGAGAATTTCTTTTATATTAAATTATATATTCATTCCTTGTTCATTATAAACGAATGGCACAAAAAAACATCAAGGATGAATGTGTTTTTGCCTGTTCATCCTGTGTGGGAAATTATTATATCATAGATAGTTTAATAAAGCTCATGGCATATATTTCATACATATAGGCGTGAAATAAATTTAGATTTAATGTGTTTTTTCGCTCGAATAAGCTTATTATCTTGTTGCAAATCTTTTGTGCTAATAATGGAGTTTGTTCTGTTTTGTTCATTGTTTTTATATAAGTTCTTTGCATATTTTTTATGTACTTTGCTCATAACTCTTCCGACAGGCAATCATAGATTATGGGATATAATATGAATGTGGCAAATATCTTCTTAGATATTAAATATTACATTGTTTCATTGTTTTCAAAGACTGAACCACATCTGTCAAATGATTTCAACCATAACCCAAGGCTAACAATGACTCTGACGGAAACGTCTGTTTGGAAAGTGGATTTTTTTTTGTTTTTTTTTATCAGCAGTACCAATAGTACGGTTAAACAATTTACTAGCTAATTGCATAAGACTCAATGCATGTTGCAATATGTACAATGTCACTGTGTGTAATGATAATTTTAAAAATCCTTTTGACGCCTTTGAAGGTAACCTGAAAGGCTTAATAATTACATTGTTATGTTATTAAGTCATAATATCTTCTCTTCCCAGACCTTGGAGACAACTCACTATTAAGACACAAACCACACATGAAGGAAAATCCCAACATGCTGAATGAAGTCTTCTCCCTTACCTTCTGTTGCTCTTCTGTTCTACTTCTCCATCTTCTCACTTCTGTCCATGCAACTTGTTTGAGTTCAAACATGTATATAATAATAACTATTACATCTCAAAGTCCAGTCATTTTGGTGTCCACAGTGTGGAAATATTCACAGTTAAGCTAGTGGGATATCTTCAGCATGGAGTCAGCTGAAGGAGATCTCTCCCTAGTTCCTGGGCAAGAATGTTGATGGCCAATTAGGATGCCAAGCTGGGAAGTTGAAGTGGAGATAGAGTAGGCCACAAACACTTGAGGCACAACCAGAATGATCATTTTCGTAGCTCACTGTCGTCTAATAAGATCCACACAAAGACGCCACATGATGAGCATAATAATAATAATAATAATAGCACAATGGCTAAGATATGGGGCATGTAAAATGACAATGTAACCCAGCTTTCGTTCTCTCTGACAAACGTAGCCCAAAGTAGTCCCGTAAGTTTCCTCTGTGTACATGACATTCTGGCTGTGGCTTGACAGCACAGTGCAAATTTACACGTTCCCATGACGATCCATAAAATACCATGACACTTAATCGGCACAATGCCATGATTCTCAAACAACAGACAGCCACTTTCTGCTGTAATTCCCAGTGCCTCCTCCATCACCCTATAGCCGAACATCCTTTTTCCCGTCAGCACAGGCTGAGTAAAAAAAAAAAAAAAACCCTAAAAATCTGTTTATTTAAAAAAATGTGTCTTAGATGTTTAATATTTCCATCAACTCACTTGAACTACTTGTGCCGAAACTCACAGAGGACAAATGGAAAAAAACGATGCTTCATTTCTGATACTTTATATTGTTTGGTAATGTTAATGCCAAATGCCATCGATGTGTATAACATGTTACTATATTAATAAAGTATGAGCTTTTTTAAAAAAATAAAATCCTCACAACATGTTTTGTATGGAAGGATGTTACAAGTTTGCTGGAATGAATGAATTGCATGTTTTTTAGATTGTGTTTTTGTGGGAGTGGTGTGGGCCTTTTCAGCCATGTACGCTTCACACATGGATGAAGTTCTCTACAAACAATTTAAATACTTTCCAAGTAAGACTAGCAAATCAGCCTTCTGTTGCCTGCAAAACACTATGCAAATGATATTAATCAATGTATCACCCCAGGTTCAGCCAGACGTGTCCCCGTGAATTTCCTTGAAAAACAAATGACATACAAGGATTTGCCTGCATGGGAGCCCTATTAAAATACATGAGCATTTGTGCAGCCTTTAAATGTGCTCTTTTTCCTAAGAAAACAAACCAAACAGACAAATAAAGTCAACAAATTAAACCTCTGGTCATGCCAAATTTGCAGGAGCTTGACTTGATGGTCTTGGAACAAGAAAGAAGGATTAATAATAATTGCTGGGTCTGTCTGAATTCAGGGGCTGATGCTTTTCTCCTGATTCCTGCCCCCCCCCCCCAACCCCAGCATGTCCCAGGTAGCCAGGCCTGATGGGAAAAGGGTGTGATGATATTTATTGTCCATTCATTCTAATTGGTTCTTGTTTTGGGGTGGGGCGGATGCTGTATGTGGGGAAAATTTCGATTGTGACAGGATGTTGATTATCCCACGACCATCCCCCCCCCCACCCGTGCATCTATGGCAAACATGGAAACCTGACCCTGTTTACACCCATTTTTAGCCGGAACTAAGTCACAACATGGATCTGCTTTTTGTTGTGTTTTTTTTTGAAGGGACGTTTCCCTTTTTGCTGGTCAGTAAATGCTCGCTGTCATACGCCCCCTCGGCCCTGTGACAAGGTCCACGGCGCCTCGTTACTCAGGCAGGCAAATCGATGCGGGTGACTCACCTGCAGTGCTGGCTTTAATGCCTGGCAGAAGCGACAGGAGTAAACACAGAAGGGAATCAGTGTTTCGCAGTAATCAAAGTTGCCGTCTCTTCCTGCCCTGGGCATTTTACTGACCGTGCTGTGAACACCCTCACGGCCAGACAACCCGGCCTCTCTCACTCTCTTTTTTGTTTTTTGTGAAGCAGTGTCTGTCTTGTGAGATGGGATGGTGACAGCCGTGCCACAGCGGCACCTGTCCGCCCCATTGAACAACGGCAGCGCAAGCCGACATGACATGTGGCGTCTGGGGCTTTGAGAGTGCGAGCAAGTGAGAGAAGGAGCAAGAAAAGGAGGCGAGAGGAGCCAGCCAGAATTGCACAAGGAGGTGCAAGAGGCATAGCATGGGTGCAGGGAAGCTTTTTACGTACCCACTCACACACACACACATGTACACAGAGACACGCACACATATACATAGATACACACAGACACCCGGGAACACATACGCAGATACCCAGAGACAGACAGACAGACACACATATTCTAGACACGCACACACTGCACGCTGCTCTGGGCTCCTGGCTGATTGATACCGCTAATGGCAGATTTTAAGCAGCAGAATGAAGGCACATACATATTGTAGCACTGGGTAGACCGTGGCATCGCGAGAACGGAAAATGACAAGGAGACTTACTTGCTGGTAGAACACGCTCTTTTATTACAGTCCTTAACGGGACTATAACAGACACCCAATAAGCACTAAACCAAACATAATAGGGAGATACAAGGAGGTCAGTCGCCGAAACGGTAAAGCTCACACATTGTGGATAATTTATATAATGCTAAAGACATGCAAGAACCGGACCGGGTTTTACTCAAGACATGGGTAAACATACACACAACAATACCCAGAGTACAACAAACACAAATACAACAAATATTAACCATAACACAAGGGGCTATTTACAGTTCAGACAAGGGCTATTTACAATTGCCCACAAGTATGTCGGGATATGCTGGTCCCCCCTGGCACTACACTGGTCCTCCCTCAAAGGTCAACCACCCCGGTGACCACCAGCCCCAGTCCCCACCTCAGTTCTGAAACAAGTCCCAGGGGTTCAGGGGTAGCTGCCAGTGCATCTCCAGTGAAGTAGGGGGGGAACATCAGCTCCTGATCTTGCGAGCAGTGGTGAGGCTCAGCTGCTGGCGTACCCCATCTAAGGGGTCCTCCTGGCCAGGGAACACAACTCCCACTGATTCCCACAGTCCGTCTCCATTCTCCGGGGACAGCCAGCACAGGGCCTCCTCCTGGCCCTGGCCCTTCTTTCTACCCTGTTTAGTGGGGCCCTGATGTTGTGTGGCAGGCTGTTCCTGCTGTGGGGCCTCCTGCTTGCAGGGTTGAGCGGCCCAGCACAGTTGCTCCTGTGCCATGACCCAGGTAGCCTTTCACAGTCATGCCAAACGGGACTCCTCTTCTAGCTAGAACAGGCTTTCCGGATGATCTTGTAGAGCGCCCACTCCGGTACCGCCAGTGAGATCACTTCTGGCATCCTACTTCTGACACCAGTGTAGCACTGGGCAGACCGAGGCATCACAAGAGTGCTGAATGACAAGGAGGCTTTCTTTCCGGTAGAACGCGCTCTTTTATTAAAGTCATTAACTGTACTATAACAGGCACCCAATGAGCACTAAACCAAACGTAATAGGAAAACACAGGGATGTCAGACGCCGAATGGTAAAGCTCCCACATCGGGGTGATTTATACAATGCTAAAGACGCTCGTGGATTGGACAGGGTTTACGCAAAATACGGGAAAACATGCACGAAACGACTGGAAATACAAGAAGTATTAACCATAGCACAAAAAGGGGCCATTTACAATTGCCCGCAAGCATGCCGGGATATGCTGATCCCTGCCGGCGCTGCTCCCTGCCGGCGCTGCTCCCTGCCGGCGCTGCTCCCTGCCGGCGCTACTCCTAACATATATATATATATATGGATAGATAGATTATCCAGACTGATGTACTGACCACCACTGCATATGTACAGGTCACTTCAGCATGCCCGTCACTACCTGACAAGCCGTCTCACCACCTCAACAGTAGAAAGACCCGTGGATGAGAGCAATACCCACACTGGGTCTGTAATAAAACAGTTGCTTTACACTCTGTCGGAGAAAGAGCAAAACAATGTGATCGAAAAATCAACTGCAAAGAATAAGTAACAACTGAGAAATATCAGGTTACAAGCAATTTCGTCCCCACATAAAAATGAATTACATTGCCGTACATTAAGGTTTCTGACTGCCTAATCTAATAACATTTTAACATATTACTATCTAATACTCTGCCTATTTTGGGACTACTGTGGTGTAGGGATAGTGCATATCAGACTAAGTGTACAAAATGAGGTCCATAAACGCAAGATGGATTTTTATTTTGCGCTGTACCCTTCTCTTCAGTATTGAGTCAGTGAAGGGCGCTGTGTGGCTAAGCAGTTTGGATGCTGTGCCCACGATCGGAAGACTGATTCTAGCCTCGGGTCCTTCAGCAAGGCCCTTAACCCCCAATTGCTCCAGGGACTGGCTGACCCTGCTTTCAACTGTATATTGCTTTGGAAAAAAGCATCTGCTAATTAAATAAATGTAAATATGCTACAGAATGATTCATCCTCATCACATATGTGGAAATTTGACTATGTAATGCAGGACTTTGGCCCTTGGGTTGGTAATGCAGGACTTTGGCCCTTGGGTTGGTAGTGCAGGACTTTGGGCCTTTACCATAGAGGCATGTGCAGGACCTGCCTCCCATCTCGTTCCTGAAATCACGGCTTCGGCCAGCATCAGACTGCATGGATGAACAAGCACTAACATGAGGATACTTAACCTTCAGCCAGACCGCAGCCTTCATCCCAAGTTCATTATCTATATCAGGAGGTCTCAACCCATAGTCCATAGACAGTCTTTCACAGGGCCATGGAACACTGGCGCTTTGAGGGAGGGCTTAGTTCATTTACAAAAATGAACTACATATATTTTCATGCCACGCCCTTTTTAAAATTCCTGATATCTGCATGTATTGATCGCATCTGGGAAAAAAACTGGCTGAACTTAGTAAATCTAGCCCATCAATCGATCCGCAGGTACACCCCAGAACACCCCCCCCCAGGTCATGTTTCTGCACTGTGAAATTTGCGCCAGTCTGGCAGAAACATATGCCAGTCTGATAATCATAAGCTTGGAAACCCCTAATCTATGTGGTATTTATAAGACTAAAATATCCATCCAGCAATTTTCCTTAACTACTTATCCAGTACAGGGTCATGGTTACCCTGGAACTTAACCCCAGTAAAGAATAGAATAGAATAGAATAGAATAGAATAGTGATATTTTATTCATCCCTGTGGGGAAAGTGTCTATTTGCCTACCCCGTCCTGCTCTCCATAAGGCACATAGACAGGTGAGAGCGAGCATGGGGGTCACAGCACAGAGTCAGCCAGCGTCTAGCGCCTCTGAAGGAATTGCTCAGGAGCCTAGCGGAGGCATCCGTGTGCTGGTCATAGGATAGAAGGACAGCACACAATGCGGAGGTACACTCTGGGCAGGCTAGCAGAGGAACAGTCTGCTTAAATATGTTTGAATTCAAAATAAATGCACTATAAATGATTTTCTCTGCCACATACCTACTTTTCTTCAAGCACAGCTTAAACACAGACATTACTTTTTCTCTTGCCCTTCCTAGGTTCCTGTTATACTGTTAGCTTCACTGTTTACATTTTTTGGTTCTCGCTCCTTCAATACTCATACATCCGTTGAATACATACTGAATTATACTGCGTATAGATATCGAAGCACTCCATCATGGAGTGACTGACACCATTACATGCTGTCCGAATAATTTATTGTGGTGCCTCAGGAAGGAAAATTAGCTAGAGCTACTTAAATTTGGTGCTTGGGAAGACTGAGCTTTGAAAATGGAAAGCCATTTATTCCCTTATATATTTATATCGCCACTACATCAGCTTTTAAAGAAGGTCTCCATCATGATCGGTTCATTGGAAAGAATATGCTCGCAGTGTGACATTGACTTCCAGAGATAATAGTCTGTTATCCCTCATTCAGTATCAAGGAAAATGTTATTTACGTATGTAAGAATGACAGAATATTTTGGCATAATTGGATAATTCCTCCGATTTTTTTCCTGGCCTGGGCCAATTCTAGTTATATCCAGAATGGATATATACATTCACTAGTACTTCTAACTAGTACCGGGTAGGACCCTATTTTGCCTGCAGAACCCCATCAAGGGGAGATAAGTTGTGCATTAAGAGAAGGTTTTCTGCTCACTACTGTAGTATTGAGCTGGTATTTTTGCACTTGTGGCCTTCCTGTTAGCTTTAACGAGTCTGCCCATTCTCTCCTGACCTTTCTCATTAAAAAAAAGTGTTTTCAGCCACTGAAATGCCATTGACTGAAAGTTTTTTTTTGTTCATCACACCATTCTGTGTAAACTCTAGGTGCCATATTGTGTGAAAATCACAGAAGGGGTGGTTGTTTCAGAGATGCTGGAATTACCCCATATGGCACCAACAATAAATACTCAATTCAAAATTGCTTAGATCAGCTGTCTTAGCTGGTCTGATGCTCATTGGAACAGTAAGCGAAGCCCTTGACCACGTCCGTATGCTGCATGTATTCAGTTGCAGCCATGTGATTGGCTGTTTGTGGAATAGACTGTTTGCATTAGCCAGCAGTTGTACCAAATAAACTGGACACTAAGGGTACAAAAAGGCAATGCAAGACGCCCTGGAGCAGGGCACCTGCAGGCTGTTTCTAATAAAACAATCTCTTTGTTTCTTAGCCCAGACAAACCAGCCAACAAACCAACCTTGTGTCCCAGTTTGTAAGCTAACATCCATCTTGTTTTCCCCGCCCATTGCCCCCATTTTCTAAAGGCCCCCTTTGTCTTTTGCGTACAATCCTCCCTCCTCAGGTCACTAAACCCCAAATACCTCATACTGCCTCCCTTCAGTCCTGATACCTGTTCAATAATCCTGATTTGTTTGCTGTCCCAACCAGAGCGAGTCTAACACATGCTTTCAGTTCGAAGTGGAACTTCAAAGGATGACATCTCACAGTGATTTTTACAGGATGGGATAGACAAAGCCGAAAGTTTGGAGTGAAGTAGGGTCCCCAGCATTAGCCCAGACCTTGATTGACCAAATAGGGGAAGCCCGCACAGCAATAATAACCTTTTCAGCATGGCTTGGCAATTTATCCCCACTGCTGGGAACATTGATCTCCTGTCGAACAGAGACGGCAGCATGTCGTGGGGCTGTTCTGGTAAACAATGCCTCCCTCTGTGTGAATCTGTAAAAAAAACAATTGAACAGAATGACCGAGGGGACAATATTGTTTTTTTTTTCCTTCTCCCTGATGAGATGCGGCCATATCGAGCGGTTTGCACAGTTACACCTTCAGACATCAAGCCCTTTCTCCGTGGTCAATAAGGTTTCCACAGCAACTTGATACTTGCTTGAAAACCACTCTCGCTTCCAACCTCATTGCTTATTCATTATTCGTCAACTTTGCCACCATCTCAAACTTAATAGACACACTCCGGTTGCCAAAATTGTACGCAATTTATATTCTCCACCCCTACCTGAGAGGTTCCTCATCTTTAGTTCCTTATCCCATTCACATACTCGATTAAAAACATAAATCACTTAACTTTGGGTGTCCGCCTTTGTAGCTGTCCAAGATTTTACAAACAGAAGCTGGCGGGAGAATTTAACCGGGTAGAAATTGTCCAGTGTTTCTGCAGCTCCTGGTTGATGTCTCATTTGCATAGTTATTAGTAGACGTTCACATCCAGAACGACACACATAGCCATAATGACAAAGATGCAATTAGCGCAGAAACCAAAGTACCCATATGTTTGATGCGGTTAGCTATGAACAAGACTCTGTGTTTGTCACAAAAGGCTTTGTTCTGAATCTCTGGAGGCTTTAGTTACAAAATTACTATATATCTACACGAATAGTGTTCTTGTGTATTGGAGATGATATTGGAGTTAAACTGGATGTTGGGCAGAGTAGTGTACCTTGCAGACATATGGATTTTAAAATGATTGTTATGGTCAGCTAGGACAACAGCTTGAAGAGAAAAAATTCCCAGCCGGAGTCAGTTCCTCTGCCAGCATGTGGAAGATACTTTGTTCGACCATTAGGGATCACAGTGAGGACCCTCTACAGAGTCGGGAGGCGAACAGCCGGTAAGTGAAGCAGACGGGCATAGGTCACCCTGGGAGACGCCCTGTCGGAGAGCTTTCGCTGTAATTGTGGCCGCCACAGTTTTAACATGTTCTCCCTTTAGGAATTCCATAACCAGCTAGACAGCTCCATTTCCCAGCCTACATACGATAGGAATGGCTGACCCTGAGATGACAGCTAGCTGATTGGGGTAGGGGTTTTACAGGATGGCTCAGACCCTAGAATGATACCCCGGGGCTGGCCTTGACTGACAGGGTAAGGTCACTGACAAGGGCGGCCCGGATCTTCATTATCTGGGACGGGTATCGCAAAGAACTATTCAGGAAGACAGCTGGACAGGTCTTTGAGGGTTACAGATGAGCACATTTTGGATGAAAACATCAGCTTGATATGAAGCGATACCTAATGAAGGCTGTAAGTAAGTGGACCAAGGCAATAAAGGATGAAGGCCAGTGCTAAGGAGGGCCACAGCCAACAACAGGAATAAGGAGCCTGGGGTCAAGTAGGTTCAGGGCACTGCTGTCTATGAAGAAGCCACTGTCACCAAGGCTGCCTCCATTGCTTTTGATTTACCCTAATATTAAGCTGTATCAAAAGTAGCAAAGCCAAGCAACAGACTGAAAAATCAATTATAACATGCTCTCGTGATTTGGAAAAGAAAGCATTGAAGGCTTTAGTTATATTGGATACTGATGAACTGGGATTTGGTGTCTAACATTCAGAATGCTTCCAACAAAGGCTCAGATTCTATTGTTAGGTTGTACTACCACAGCCATAGACACGGAGCCTTTTTTGGAAGGTATTCCCTCTTTCTCTAATTACCCAAGTCTAGGCATTTTATATTCCTAGAAAAATATGGTATCTCGATGCGTCTGCCTTTTTGCTCGTCTGTTTAATAAATTAATTAAAATGAGTTATGAAATAAATGTGTAAATAAGAGGTTCTATTGGTAACTGATGTTTGAACTGAAGCTGTATACCGACAATTGATTGAGCCATGAAGCTTTTACTGGGAAGAGTAACAGGCAGAACGTCAAAGCAAATTGTGTGAGACTCATTTTATTTTCTTCTCTTAACCGTAAGTTAAGGAGATCAGCGCAATTTCCATGCAGTATGTGATGGTCAAAATCGGGGGAGACAATGGAGTACCGCAGTGTACCAATAGATTTCCTCTATTCTTACAATAAACATTAAATCCACATCGGATTGCTATCGATCTCCCTTAGCCGAGGTATTTACAGACCCTTTCCCAGGGAGGGGGAGAGTGTGGGCATTGCTTTTTCACAAGCTGGCCGCAGGTTAAACTGAAGAGAACCATTTGTAGGTTAAGGCTGCCTGTTGGGATTTGGACTTGAAATATTATTTATTTATTTTTGCTATTTATTATTATTTTTTGCACTAATCACCATGCACTTAGCTGAAGTAAAAGAAAAGAAACACATTGTCATAAAACAATAACATTTCTCAGTTTCAACATTCGATATTATGTATTTGTTCTATTTTCAACTAAATATGGTTTTGTATGATTGGTAAATCATTGCATTCTGTTTTTGTTTACATTTTACACAATGTCTCTTTTGGAAAAGGGGTTGTATTTAACCAGAGAGTACAGAGTCCTGAATTTTGAAGACTTAATGGATTTCGAGTTTTGGGTCCGAATGTTGTCCGAACATGCTGAAAGATCCAAATCGAAAAACTTTCCAAAAAATTAATATGACCTCTGAGTGTCCTGGGGGAAAAATGGCATGACAGGACTTGTTGCCACAGGAAAGATTTCGTGTCTGTCATCGTAAGGCCCAACGGGTAGCCATGTTTGCCCTTCAGCCTTATGTTGTGCTCATGGGAGTTTTACTTATACAAAAAGTTCTGATGGCAAACCAAAAAAATGATTGGTTCAGAAAGACTATCAATCAGATTGTAGAAGAGGTGGGTCCAAGCAACTAGAGGATGCGGGACCGACCAATCAAATGTCTGGGTCCGCCTCCTCTAGGTGCTTGGGCCCACCTACTCTGTAATCTGATTGGTTGTGTCTCTGAACCAGTCATTTTTCATTCTGCCCTCAGAACAGTTTGGCTTAAGTAAAACGCCCATGAGCCTATGTTGCATAAGTAGAGGTGCAGGTCTGAGGTAACAATGCTTCTGATGACTTAACAGAAAAGATCGTAATTGCAGTGTGAGTGTCATGAATCTGCCATATGGCCATAAGACAAAAATAGACGGAGTTGAAGCTTGCCACACAAATGAACCCTGATTATGATAGGTAAGTACCAGGAAATGTCATGCTGATCAAACTTGCTCAATTAAAAGCCTTTCACAGTTAAACACCCTATCCTGAATTACTGATTTCAGAGCGGTCTTAAGCATCACACTGTCAATGTCCTTGAGACGTCAGTGCCTGGCTTGGATGACAGCGATGTCACAATGTAATTACAACAGCAGGAATTCATGCTGTAAACAAGACTCTTTGCTATGACTTAGAGTAAGGTAGCTAGGGCTTTTATGCTCGAAATGGGCTCCTTGATGTGTGATTTAAATGGCTCGGGTGCTCTGTAATATGCCCAGCTGTTTCCAGATTATGGGTCAAACAAAACAATCCAGACAGATGGCAATCAGAAGGAATTTGAATGTGGGCAATATTAAATATTAAGGGGGAATGGTACTGCTGTATGGTCCAATTTAGTAACTTAGTGTAATTTAATGTAATCAGACCAAAACCACTGAAGTGAAGAAATGTCGTTTTTTTTTCTAGGTGTATGTTTGTATATTTTGCAAATGTATCATTTATATAGTTTCATATATTAGCTACTCTGTCTAGGTAGGTGTTCAATATTGTTGTTATTTGGACACTGCTTAAGTATCTTTCACATATTCCCTAGTGCTATCTATCTATCTATCTATCTATCTATCTATCTGTTTGTCTGTGTCTGTCTATTTGTCTGTCTGATCGATGCATACTGCACAGGTGGCTCACATGACCCACCAGTGAGGGAGTTTGGCTAATTAACATAAACAGCGGATAAACCGTCTAATTCCTGGAGGAACCCGGGAAGCATGCAGCTTGGAAGCACCTAGCCTAGGGAACACAACCAATCAGCTGGCAGTTCACATCTCCGCAGCCAGGTGCGGCATGCTCACTCAGCGCTGTGGCTACCCCCCCACAGGATGGCGGCACGACATGTGAACTGTCACGAAAGTGCTGCTAACTGGCTAACAGCACGCATAGTGAAACGGGCCCAGAAATTAATTTGACTCATTGCACAAGCCACCAGATCCTGTCCCCCTTCCTGAGCGCCCTGTCCATGTGCCAGTTAAAGTCATTTAGATATTAAACGAATGGTATTAGACAGATTTATTGATCTGGATTCACAAAACCTATGAAAGTGCTGTTGATTATAATGAAAGAAGACAGTTTTGCATTAGCCATTTTCAAACACACTGTCGCCATCTTGTATCTGCTATATTTCTACTGTATTTGTCCAAGGTAATTATTACCTTGAATATTTCTCATTATTAGAATGACTGCTTTTTCTTTTTTAACTTTGGTGGTGGCAGTGTCACTTAGCGGGCACAGAGCCATCCGGATGAACATCATGGCAGTTTCCCTGTCTCTTCCGTCTCTGGTAGCCTGGATGACTCCGGACAGCTCATGCCACCGTCACCAGAGGCCCAATGATCGTGCTAACTCATCCACGAAATAGAAATCATGACCCTCTTAGGGAATCAAAGAATGGTACACATTTCCTTTCATCTGCCATTATGGGCATATTGGAATTTTTCTCAAGGTTTAGCTTTTGATAATTCTATTATCCTAGTCATATTTCTTTAAACACTGGCTGAATTCATTTTTTATGGACCATGATTTATTAGCTTATATTATGGGTTGGGGGGGGTAATATGAGACTATGTTTAAAGTTGAGGTAGTGGTACAGTGACCCAAAGTAGAAGAATAAATCATCAAGGCTTATATACATGGCCTTGGTCATGTTACTTGGAAAGGTCATGTGATGGAGAGGGTCATGTGACCAGTAGGGGCATACAGAGGTTGAAGGCTATAGGAACTGAGGGTGCAGTGACACTGGCCAACTGGCAGGAGTCCAGGGCAATGTGGCACTGGCAGATAATCGGGACAACCTTGGCTTGTGCAGTGTGGATGGATAGCAGTGTGGTCAAGTGGTGAGCTCATTCTGATTACAAGCCAGGAAATGTTATATAGAGCGTGGAGGGTAACCGTGGCAACAGGGAGAGGGTGTCATTTGTCTGACATGCTGCATGAATCATGCTTAAATTAGCCATACTCAAGCAAAGAAATGAAATCATGTAAGGGCAACAGAAAGTATATCCCTATGACATTATTTACAGCAAAAAAAAAAACATCGAAATCGTGGAGAAGAGTGTGGTCAGCTGCCTTTCCGTATTGCTGCTAAGAGCAATATAAAATAGGCACAAATGGGCAAACTGCATCCATTTAAAAATACTTTTATTGATGAAATATAAGCATTTTTTAAACATTTGACCCATGGACTTTTTCCCTTGGGAATGTATTTTACAATGAGTGTTCTTATAGCTATATTTTAAATTGTATATATATTTTTACTTAAGCCAGAGAATAGTAATGTTTTATAATCTTTTGCAAAGAGATACAATATTGTACAATAGTTACTGAACAGTAAAAAATATCTGTCTTTGCTCTAAAGCACCACCCTACCCTTTTTTTCAATTCTCTACTTCTAACTGTAAACTACCATTAGCTGTTATAAGAGAAGGAAATTATAATTTGCGCATTTCTTTTTTACATAAATGTTCCCATAAATTAAGTTGTTACACAAATTTCAGCCTTCCTCTTTGTTTCTGAAGCGTACCATAGAAAACCTACCTCACAAAAGCAATATTCTACATCTCTTCTCTGACCTGCTGACAGAATTAAAAATTCTCCCATACTAGTCATTTATTTTCTATTCAATATGTGCCCATAACTGTCAGGCTGATGCTGTGTTTTACAGGACATTGTTTCACTAACAAGCCATTGCAATGATTACCCGTGATTTCCTCACTAGTGTGTGTGTGTGTGTGT
>JAAGVU020000098.1:46704-70112 GCA_011763525.2 Mormyrus iriodes | reverse complement strand
ACAGTGGCAACCTGCACCCCCAACCTCCCCCACCCCAAGTAAGCTTCACCGCTGCGCCCCCCCATCACCTCTTAGCAGTTCTGTGCCAGCACCATCCGAAACAAAGTGAAATTGACTTGCTAAGTTTGGCGCCCCATCAGAAGATGGTGCCCTAGGCAGTCACCCATGTTCCTTAATGGATTGACCAGCCCTAGACGGTAAATATTAAGATTATTTGAATATGTTCCATAGACAGCTTGTAGGCTTCCTGCATTGCAGTGAACCAGACCTGTCACTTCCCCCTTCAGTCAGAGGTGCGATGTCTGATCCTGCAATAGTGCTGGCATTTTGCGCAAGAACTCTGAAGTAGTTCGGTAATAGCAAGCTCCTTAAACATCTCCAGTTGAAGCTCTTTTTGCGTGCTCCAAATTTGGGTAAGATGCTGTTGATTGATGTGAGTTCACGCATGATCTCCAAGCCCTTTTCCTGCTCCCTTCTCACACATGTGAGTTCTGACACCTGATGATCACGTCTCTCATTTATCTGTCCCGGCTGTTTATCTTTGCCATTGACATTTTGCTAATTGAAGCTGGCGTAATTGGGACGCATGTACGCAACGCAGTCTAGAAGAGGAGCTGCAACGGTATACGTGTATCACCTCAGATTGATTGACATGTCTCTAAAGTGGACACGCATCTCACAAAGCATCTGTGACAGGTGATGTTCGGAACGCCGACTCGGGGCCTGGAGATCAAATGAGAATGGCGTCAGGAGATCAAGGACGGGTATTTTAATGATCACGGAGAAATGTACCAGTGCTGAACCATTATAGGTCTTTGCAAAAAAGCAGAAGACTGCCGCCTGAGGGATGTTAACACTGAGAAGAGACGCTTGAAAAAAATGATCCCATTGCCATCTGTATTACCTGTTGTCTTGATGACCTTAGTTTTTAATATTTCTATTTTCGACCGGCAGATGAAAGAATAGGGGCGACACGTTGGTGCAGTGGTTAGCACTGTTGCTTAACACTTCTGGAACCAGGGTCCAAGTCTCTGCCCTGGCTCCATGTGTGTGTAATTTGTGTGTTCTCCCCATGTTGTCATGGGGTTTTCTCCAGGTACTCTATTCTCCCCCCAGAGTCCAAAAACATGCTGAGGTTAATTGGAATTACCAAATTGCCCATAGGTGTGCAATGGTGTGTGAGCGTGCCATGCATTGGGTTGGTGCACCTCCTGTCAATTGTTCCCTGTTTTGCACCCATAGGCTCCAGACACCCCGTGACCCTGAATGGGATAAGCCGTTACAGAAAATGGATGTATGGATGAAAGAATAACATGAAACCAGCAGCAGGTTTGTTTGTACTGGACATCGCAAGCCACCAAAGAACATATATTACTGTCCGTTGTATTTGCTTTATTTATTTGCTTCAAAGTTGCATACTAATTGTTACTGTATAGTATATTACTGTTTGTACATTGTCAAATGCAGTGTTTGTTGCTGCTGTTGTGAAACGTGCACACAAGCGTTTCACTCATCTGCACATGCACAGGTGTCAAGTGATGTGAAATGTAAAGTGGTTTGAATGCAGTAATTTACTATATGACAATAAATAGAATAAGCCTTGTGTCTGACGTTGTTATATCAACAAACCGCTAATGTCTGATCATTCTATGCCTATGGATGGAGAACATGACATGAATCGATGAAATTAAAGGCAATAAAAGCAATTGGATGGGGTATGGGGTGGGGGCAATGCCAGCATAAGAATCACTGTTAAAAAAAAAAAAACTTGTGACTTTCCTAAAGAAACAGATGTTTACATAAATTAACAAACAAATAAAAAAAACAAACGAATGTATCAACAGATGTGTGAACTTACAAAATACATAAATTAGGATGTCTGAAAATGGTGAGTTAAAAGCCATGTTAAAACCGATCAAGGAAAGCAAACAAAGGAATTATACATCACTTTGTTTCAGGTAATACAGCAAACCTGTAAAACCAGGTGCTTGCAGAAAAAAAAGGCATGAGAATCCAGGAAATTTAGGTACTTCCAGAGAGTGGAAAAACACACATTTATCATTCTGAATGTTTTATGCCTGTTTTAAAATCACTTGCATCCCCTTTTCACCTATAAACCCCTTTTCAGAAAAATGTTCACTAGCAAGTGTTATAACATGGCACTCCTGTTCTATATTCTTTTGCCCAGACTATTCAGTTTCTTTGCATAGAGTTAGGACTTAAAAATGTGATTGCTGTTGAAGCTATTGATCCTCAACATTGGCGTTTGTTAGAAATAAACACGAATATTGTCCTCATCTAAAATTTTTTAGCTGACCCATGAGAAACGTGAAAGGGTTAGCCTTTTCGTGAGTAGAGTCGTGTAAATTGAGAAAAACTAACCCGCTGTAGTTTGAGAAACAGGACAACAAAACTGCATGTATTTGTCCATTTGCATTGTTTGCATTAATCGTGTACTTTAGAGTGCAGACATGGACCGCAAAGGTTGAGGTTCATTAAAATACAGCGCAGTGCTTTGAAGTGGTTTGAGGGAAGTTCATCAATACAGCAGATTCTAAAATTGTGACTTACTGTAGATGTGATACACTTCAACTTACTGGACTGTGGATTGTGAAACACAGTTGTGATCTGGTGGAGATGGTGAGAAATATGCCCTCCATATAGATACAACGTCATCGCTGAAGAGAAAACATTAAATTCTGTATATGCAAATAAAAATGATCACGTCCCAGATGTCCTACCTTTGAAAGGCCATAAACACATAAACAATGCTTTCAGGTGAATACTTTCGGGACGGGGGGGGGTGGTTTAAACTATATTCAAATAGTTCAATGCATTTAGTTTAACAGTCTTTGAACAATAAGGAACACAATTTACCTCTAAACCACTACCTTCAACTCTAAGCCGAAAAGCTGAAACGTCAGTGAAAGTAAAAGAGTGCAGTAAGCATAGATAATTGTAAATAAAGCAAATTAGATCACATGTACAGTCAAATCGAATAAAAGAAAAGCCCCAATTAAGAAAAAAAGATAGTATTGTGCAAATAATGCAGGTCCTTAACCCTGGAAAGGAAATCGGTGAAAGAAGGAAAGTAGATCATTTTACCATGCAAAGTTTCTCGTAAATTAACTCCCCGTGGTATTCCTGCACAGCACTGAGAACTGACGATGATTATATTTAACAACGGAAAATGGTACGGCAGATACCACTCGTCAAAGTCCCTTTTGGTTAATGTTGCGCTATTTTTCTGTACCCAAGAAATATCAGATATCATTCTTGTCACTATTGAACCCGGAGTTCAGTTGGGTGCACAACGCCCGGTGAAAGACAGAAAGGCAGGCAGCTGTGAGGGATACACAGCAGAGGCAGAGGAATGGAGATAATTGATACCGAACCTTGCATCCCACAGACCTGGGTGGCACCAGACAAAATGAAGGCATCGCAAACCCAGGGCCGACACGGCAGACATAGGAGTGTCACATTCTCGCAGACCAGCAGGCATGAAAACACCACTTTGTTTTTGATATGAAAGGGGGGAAAAAAAAGAGTCACACAGGTGTCCAATTAGCTAGGTTCTGTATCAGCCTTGCCCACCATCAAAAAGGCATTTGTCCACCAGTTTTTGTGAACTGTTTGCTAAAAATCACAGCCAAGCATCTTCTAAAACATCCAACCTTCAAAACCTACTTTGGGGGCAACAACAGAAGCAACCTGGTGATGTTTATCAGTTTGCCGCGGGAATCAGATACAGTGGAACAGGCTAACCGAATTCCAATTTGATAGCCCAGTGCTTTGTTTTGTTTAATAACATCTTTATTTAGAAAGTCGATATCAGTAATGGGTTTAGGGCTTAGCAGATTTAGCCTCGACACTTTGGTGTGTAATCATGTAAAGCGAACAGGCCACGGGCCGTAGATTAAGACATATGCCGGAAAACTCAGCCGCTAAGGCGTCCAGTGATGGTTCTTTTGCGAGGGCAGGCAGCAACTGCGCTGTTTCTCCACACTAATAGTTCGACAGCCGATAGCATAGCAGGCATCAGGTCTCTGAGGACAGATGCAACCATCCAAGCCTGCAATCTCGGGGGGACAACTGGGGAAATTGTTCCTGGCTCAGGAGAAAGCCCAGGTGGGAGGGATTGTGCATCATGGGGGTCCCGTCGAAGTAATTTTGTTCCTGGCCTGGGAATTATGCATGGTGGGCCTGCAGCTTTCTACTATATCACGCACATTGAGTTGTTTCCCATAAGACTAGTGGGGAAGCACACTGGTGCTACCTTAACTGGGATGAGAAATTGCAGAAATTATAAAACACAAAAACGAAAAGCACGCAGAAAGTGAAACAACCGCGCATCCTTCACACTCCGGCAGTCGTCACACAGCTTGAATCGGTGTACACGAATCCAGGGGACAATACTTTAATCAGGGACCCCCAGGTCCCTCGGACAAGATTTCCTTTGAGGGGAGGCGACTCCATTAAAATGTGACGATGACAAATAAACAAATTCCAAGTTAGTGCCCCAGACGGTTCCTTTGCGTCCCTTGATGTGAGTGTAGGGTGACGTCTCGCAGGCGCGGGGAGCCGTGAGTGATCTCTGGCGTCCCGGCTCACGATTAAAGCCCTGTCTGAAGCAGTCACTCGCAATAATGGAGGGTGCAGAGGTTGTCATATGAAATCCTGCGAGGAGCCCGTTCGGAGTACCACTGACAGCTGTGACAGGATGGTAGAATCATTGTAATTTTACACGATTGCCAATCGGAAGCTGCTCTTTGTCATTTTATTTTTTTTTTGCGTGGTACAAGGAAATAATCGTGGGTTATTTTTGGAGTAATTAAAGCGAGCATTATCGGTTATGACGCCAAAAGCAGGGGAAGTGAATGAAGCAGAGGAGTAGGAAATTCCAGATTAATGTACTGCGATATTGAGGTATCCGTCTTGTCTCTGGTAGCGTCTTTCATCATTTCTTTACTGTGGTAGATAAAGCATTTTGAAATATTAATTACCACTGTCAGTACATTCTCCCCAGTCAAGGAGATGGTACACTATCTCACTCTATTGTGAGATTGATTCCATCAATTTCAAGACAAAAAGTCTCCCATTAATACTAAATTAAATTGGAAGGAGGACTTTGGAGGAAGTATTTTTCTGTGAGGTAATACTGTGTCAGTATTGAGAGAAAGTCACCTAAATCCATAACTTATGATGCTAAAACAATGTATTTCATTATGTACTAGATCATCTCAGTGGTTCAGATCTTGTCTTACCACTCTGAAATATATGTAATAGTATAAAACCTGGTGTTTTATGATGACTAAAAAGGCATCACATTTACCTTGTGTTATCCTTGACGGACTGTTACTGACTACTAGACTCAAGATTCAGGAGTCTATTGTCACATGCACAGAAAACAGTCAGTCACACAATGCAATGAAAATCTGCTTCCAGCCAGAGATAAACACAAGTTAAACACACAACAGAAATCCAAATAAAGATGCTAAAAGCAGAGTATAATTAAATAGTTAGCCAATTAAACAAATACGAGAATCATGATAATGAATATGTAATCACGGTGAAATTTAAACGTATAGTGCGATGTAAACATATAGTGCAATTTAAACATATAATATAAATGTTGTGAATATTACAAAGGAGTTGATAAGCAAGAGGTACTGCAAATAACTAGCCAGTCCTATTGTCGGGATCAGTCCCTGCCTTGTCCTGGTCTGGCCTTTGTTTCCTTAAGTTCCCTGCTGTTCCGTGTTGATCGGCACATTTTGCTGGTCTTCCCTAGTGTGCTTAGTCCAGTCCACGTCTTAGTATTGTCCCAGTGTCAATGTCTGATGTAGTTCCTTGTTTGGTCAGAGGGTGTGGCTGGTCATCCAATACCGCTCCTTGTATTCCCTTAGGTCTTGCTCCAGTCATCGTCCTCGCAGTTTCCCTTGTTCCCTGGGCTGCCGTGTGGCTGAATTGGCTGAGTGTGCTGCTGAGAACCATGCATTTCAAACCATTGTGAGAGTTTGGTTATTTGTTAACCCAAGGCTATGTTTTTTTTTTTGAATCTGGTGTATATCAAATTCCTCTTGTTTATGTACTCCAGTTTATCCTTGCCTTTAGTGTTCTGTTTACGTTGTTTGTGCTCAGTTTGTATCTTTGTCCTGTATTCCTTGTATAATTCGTGTTCCTTGTATCTCGTAGTTCCTAGTGTTTGAACAGTTGGTAATGACCTTCATCTGTTCATTTAAACACCGTTACCGGTGTATATATGTTCCTGGCCAAGCCTTGTTCCTCGGTTGGCTATTGAGTATTTTACCTGAATATGACTGCATGAATCTGCTGTTGGATGTCCCCCCGCTATAAACCTTGTTGTGACTCTGTTTGACTACTCTGCAGGTTTAGTTTTAGTTAAGCCTGTGTTAGTTCTTGAGTAGCTTTTGTCTAGACCCCTTATGATCTCTTTTGTTTCTAAACCTTTTGAGTTACATTTGTAATTAAGTTCCCTATGTTTGTGAGCCGCATCGTGGACCATTGTCATCCATGCCTGTAAAACCTATGTCCCAGGTTAATAGCACAACATACAGAGAAGTGTACGCAAATGGCTTGGTTGTTGTGCAAAATCTACCGAAGTCTACATGCAACATTGTTCATTGCGTGATTCTGTTAGAAAACCAATGAAACTTATATATTATAGGCTAAAATTTTATGAAGACAACTCGCTGCAATTATTTGATCAGTAACACACAAAGATTTAACATTTCATCATCCACCGTCCGACCACTCCTCCAGTATAGGGTTAAGATGCTGGACAGACAGACACACATACACTAAAGGCAATTTAGAGACACTCATTCACTCAACTTCATGGCTTCATGGCTGGGAAACAGCCAGAGTATTCTCGGGTAACCCACGCATCCTGGGAGAACATGCATCCTCTACACGTGGAGCAGTACAGGGATTCCAACCTACAGGCCTGGAAGCATGAACCTACAATGTTCTCCGCCAAGACTCCCATGAATATTTCATGAAATGCCAACACTGAAAAACATTAGTAATAGTAAAGTGTATGGTGGGAACCTCCAGGGGGTAATGACACAGGGCTGGATATCTGAGATACTCCTGCATCACTATGCTGGTTAGATTGATCGTCACTCCCAGTCCCCTAAATGCCTTGGGTAATGACATCTAGATGACTCTGATTGGACTGCTGTTGTGGTTTAAATCCAGTTATCTAGGTGAATTTGGGAGGAACAGGGAGTGTGATGTAAACTCCCCAGTAGATCAGTGCGCTAACTTCCAGGCCAAGATAATACTTATTTTGTTGATTGAACTCAACCTAATCAGCCTAGTCACCCCCTGGTATGTGAAGTTTTCCCAACAATACAAACGATCAAAACTGAGGCTAGTTTCTCAGCCTGTGCGGGGCTTTTCGTTCGATTATTGCCAATTAAAAAAAATTCACCTTAAATCAGAGGCTCTCAGTACGCAATTAATCTTGCATCCTCCACTCCAGTTAAACATTCAATATGAAAGTGCCAAAGCTAATTAATGAGAGAATTCCAGCGTGACAGAACGACACAAGGGTAAGAAGATGCAGAACTTGACTCGATGACGACTTTAGCCGTTCCGTTATTGATATACTTTAAGGTTGCCCCGGTGATCACAACCCCATAAAAGTACATCCTTCCAGCTCCGCAGTACGCTAAAGTTTATTTCTCACCTCATTTTTCTATCCTGACAGAAGAACCCCGGAGGAGAAATCAGATGACAATTTACCTCTTTTTTCCCCCATTGCATTGAGAAAAAGCAATCAGCTCTTCGGGAGATTAATCCTGTCGCGGGGAGCCTTGTGATCAAGGATGCCTCTGAGTCTTTCTATTAATTTACATGTCTGATGGAGTAATTAGGTTAAATATCTGTACGTTGCAGAAATATTAATATGCAAATTGACATGAAACAAAAGGAGAACATGACTGTGGTCGGGGATTCCGCCTCGTGATTATTTGAAATATGGACATGTGACATTAACAGGTCTGCTGCTGACAATTGAGGGCAAACAAAACAAAATGTAGGAATTAGGCTTAATGCTGTTGGAAATGAAGTCCTTTCCAATGCTAAGTTGCAGTCAGGGAAGTGTAGGATGAAAAAATGAGGAACAACAGCAGTCGATTACAATGGAGCGTGATTAACCTACACTAATTAAGACCTTGGGGTAATGTGGGAAAATGAAACGGTAGCCACTCCTTCATCAGCGATAATTCCCCTGCCTTTCCCTGGGCTGTCCCAGCTTTGTCTTTGTCCCTTGTGTCCTTCTCCGCAGCTCTTCAGTCTCGCCACTGAATAAAAGCAAATGGGTGAGTACGTGCCCTTGGCACAGAGCTGTTAGAACTTTTCTCTCCATCAGTTAATCATCCTCAGAGCTGAAAGTGTGACGGACCCTGCGAGGAGTGACAGGAGAGCAGCCCAAAGTCAAAGGGAATGTCTTAGAGACGCAGGAGTGTGAAGAGCTGAAGATTGTGTGTTGGGACAGTGGACTGCAGGACTGAGTGGTTGGCTGGGTGCTGGGACACAAGACAACAGGATTGGACTGCTGGCAGGGTGTTGGGGCAGTGGATGACAGGATTGGACTTCTGGTTAAGTGTTGGAACAATGGACAACATGATTGGACAGCTAGTTGGATGTTGAGACAAGGGACAATAGGGTTGAACAGCTGGCTGGGTTTTGGGACAGCATACAACAGGATTGGACAGCAGCTTTTGTCACTGGGACAGCAGGCTGTCTGTTAGGGACACCAGGCTACAAGACAGGACAGCACATTACAGGATGGCATAGATGTCTCTGTATTGGAATAGCAGGTATTATGCTTATAAAATGTGATATGTCAACGGCAAAGAGTCACAAAGGCTTGGCACAGGAGAGCTCGCATGTCAGAGGCGGCCATTACTCCTCTCAGAAGTTCTGCTACAATGGAAAAAAAATATATAAATAATCTCTTCGTCACTGGCAGCTGTTCGTGTATAAGCTGTTTACCGCGATCCCCCTGGTTGCCATGCCCAGGGCATCTCAGGAGATGTGATTGGAGAGATGAGTGGCAGTTGTTATTGCTTAAACCGTGAAGTGAGCAGGGTAACTTAGACCGTATCGCTGTTTCAGACAGAGTCTCCAGACATCCTCGATTGAGGTAATCTCTCCCCCCTTCTATTTAATTGTCAGGTGTATGAATAGAAACCTGGTGACATAAGTTAAGAATTTTTTGTGTGATTAAATTGCTACACTGAAAAATAATACTTCAACCTAGAAGCAGGGAAAGGATTATTTACCTTTAATTATGCCTTAGACCCTGAATATGTGTATATAGAGTATATATATTTTCAATTCATATGACACATGCGTGTTCATTATGTAGCATAGCGTACCAGGTGGTGGTTTGAGTGACATATTACGGTGCCTTTTTCCCCCAGCTTTTCAATTTGATGTCACCTTGAGAGCAAAAAGTACGGCATTCCCCCTAAAATAAAACCCGCTTGACACATGAATAACATCGCTCGGTAGGAGACGTAGAAGGAGTCGGGGAAGAAAAAAGAGTGCAGAGTTTGTCACGTCGGCGGGGAATATTTTTGAGATTACGATGTTGGGCACTCGAAGGGGAGGGCGTGTGTCTCTATGCAGCAGCGCTTGCTGTTAATAAGCTATGTACATAATGTACAGCTGTTCATCATCACAGACAGATGAGAGTGGAACCGGTTGAGTACAAACACTCGTATGAAGACCTGGCAGGACTCTGGATTCTGAAACACGTATATCAAAACAGTAATATGTATAATAAATAAAGCAATTGGTTTAGTGAACAGCACAAAGACTGTCTGCGGCCTCTCAGTACATGCTCCTTTTTTCTTCTGAGTGATTTCGGAGGGTTAATTTATTCTGCCGCTTCTAGAGAGATGCAGGGAGGCTCCAAAACCTGAGCAATTTTTGCCATGATACATACTTTTTAATCAGGCCCGTCTTTTCCATGAAGATTTCATCCGGAGCCAGCGACCCGGTTCCCTGCCTGCCTCGAGGGGAGGGTCTCTTGCCAGCAATCTGACCAGTCATCACGCCTGAAAGCTGATCGTTTGTAAAACTCCATTTCTGTCCAGGGAATTAAAATGAATTTTCCACCCCTAAACAGGCAAAGGTAAAGCAGCTCCAGGGCTGCAAAACTGAAACTGCTGACTTTGAGGTAACTTAGCAAATCCTTGCCAGCCGTAACTTTACCCACACACACACACATACACACACACACACGTCGATAAAGTGCAAAAAAAGAGAGAGATGTCCTCCATTTTAGTTTCTCAGCAAATATAATTGTAACTGTCTGTCACTACAGACATACCTTCCAACATACACCAATCATTTTCATAGGTGGTCTTCTTAGGCCCAATCAGATTTAATTATCATGGTTGTGTTAACAAGAATGGGCGTGACTTTGTCATTCAGTGAATACAGTAGCCTGTTATAACATCATGACGAGGTGCCATTCTCTTCTTTTTCCTTTGTTTTTAGAGAACTGGCTGTCTTGGAACACCTGCTCATTGTTTGTTTTAGAGGTCGACCCTGGCCTCACCTCTAACAAGACACCCCAGGTGGTCACACAAGTGAAACTTGAGAAAAACCTTTGACCGTCTGCCCTCTGTGCCATTGCTCATGGCCCTAATGTGCCGATCGGACAGGTTATTAACGCTGGCAGCTCAATTAAGCATGTCTCTGTCCCCACCTCCCCCCACCTTAACCTGTCCTTAGTGGCCGCTGCTCTTCTCAGTCCTCTAATGAAATTACTTTACATTTAAGATTCAGTCACCCCAAGCGTCACCTTCCTCTCCAGTGTCAGATTCCTCTATCCCTGTGTCAATCCTTAATCCCTGTTCCGTCACCTTCTTTACCTTCATATAAGTCTGTCCGAGCCAATTAAAAAGGACAGTACTGTATATGTCAGAAGAAATACATTTTTATGGATCATTAGATTTTTGATATTTGAAGTCAGTGGAGATGTGATCAGAAATCGTACTGGAACCATGAAGTCTGTCCTTGTGCCTTTTTGCCCATTGTGGATATAATTGTTATGATCACTTAACTGAGACAGATGTTCAGGGTCAGTTTCATGTCTAATTCCAGCTCTCAGATTTATTTTGCTACTCAACAGACAATAGGATTGGAAAAAATGCCAGAAATCATATTACTAATATTGATTGATTATCATTCATTCAAATTAAGTCTCAGAGTGCACAAATTCGCTGATTGATATTTCATTTCTTGTCCTTCCGTAAATCCTGTAGCGTTCTGCATGGTGCCACTGAATCATTCTTAAACAGTGTTTGCCTTTTCTAATTAAGGTCCCGACTTTGTCATGGATCCATTGCGTGCCATGTTTTGATCCAGAGATGGATCACTACAGCTGGCATGGACGCCAAGAGCAGCTGTTCTCAAAGTCTGCTGCTTACCCTCTGAACACCAAGATGGAGATCCAAGGCAAGAGGGCCCCATATTTTTCAGAGGGGAAATTTCAGAGAGTAAATGATTCATAAACGGTTTAGAATCGTTAATTTACTTAGAAGAAATAAATTTACACATCTGGAGAAAATGCATGCTTTTCAAGCACCAACAAAGGACATCCTAATAGTTTTCAGCTGTTTATTTACGTCAATTTATATACTTAATAAACTATAAGCATAAAAACTTAAGCATGTTGTCATCGCATCATCAGACCAAAAAGTCAAACTAAAATTACAGGAAAACAAACTATGAATAGACAATGTGCAAAGACATACTTTTATATAAGTCTGTGTTTTTATATTGAAGGAAAACCTGGTTAATAAATGCAATCCAGTAGGCTAGTTATCTGAATACAAACAGACGGAAAATTTCAACAAAACTGATGTCTGTCTTGGTCAAAGTTATTGATGATCATGTCAGAACAGCCTCGCTTATCACAAAATGGAGCGGCAATATAACAATATATTAAGTGAATAAATAAGCAGGCAGAAAAAAGAATGGAATAAAAACCTTGGCTTTGATGACTTCTTTTGATAGACAACTGAGTCCAACACACTTATTCACAAGTGGAAGCAGATGGAGAAGTCTTCTTACAAAATGAATTATTGGTTTGTGGGCTCAGAAGCACCAGAAAAGAGCTTAAATTATTCAAATTCCCGAAATGTTTCTGCTCCTGTGTGATTGAAATATTAATACAAGAAACTATTTCAATACCAGTAAAATGTGAAAAGTTAAAATTCTCTTGGTACTAAATTTAAAAGCTACACCCTTTGAATAAGATTCTCTGCACATTTTTTTCCACTTGTTATCAAATTGTTTTCAGAGAAAACGCAAGGCACCGAGATTCTTTGACCACTTAATTACGTTGTCTGATGATAAAACTTACAAGGATGTGTTTGGTCCGAAATGCCCCAAGAACATTATTTATTCCCCTTCTATTGATGCATGTTCCTTTCCCAACTTTAGTGAAAGCCAAGTAAAATAACACTTAGCACCACAGTAATTGCTATGTGTCTATTGTATACCTGTTGTTCCAGTGGTTAATCACCCGTGAAGCACGTTGTGTTCTTGAATTCCCGGAACATTGTTTATTTAGCTTTAAGTGTCACAATCATCGCATTATTTGTGGGTCACTCACAGCTAGATCTTGGTGACTCTCATTTCCTTTCAATTAACTATCTATTACTGCTGTCAGCATCTAGCAACAAGACACCTTTAGAGACAGTTGCTAAGTCACCTCTTCTGGAAATCGATGCTGTTGGTAGGTAACTGCGATTCATCAATTCCTCAAATCCTCCATAAGCAAACAAAAAGGCTAGCAAACTGTTTAGGCTTCATAGCCTGCTTGAGGTGCCTTAATTGTAGAGTTATGATTGAGGAGTTGAAGGACAGACACGAAAGTTTAAGTTTCACCATAATCATACAGCAGAGCTTTGTGTACCAAAAAGCAGAGATAACAAGATATTAAATAAAAATAATAATTAAAAATAGGTGAACAGGTTGCTGATCATAAGGAATGTGGGAATCTGTACTGATTGGAGCTTCTGGGTGCTTATACTGTTCATGCTGTTCAAACAACTAAGCGGATATTTTTGTATTTACACTTGAATGACCACAGCAGCTCTCTTTCTCCCTCCTGTATGACACCCAGGAGTGTCAGGGCCCCCGACATAAAAATGTATTATTTATACTCACTGCAATTCACCCCCCACCCCCAGCAAATTCTACCATATTTCTTCAGATTGAAAGTGGCAAACCTAGCAGGGGGCCTGAGGTGACATTTTTCTGGGGGGGGGGGGCAGAATTTCTAGGTACGCCCCTGATGACACCGTCAAATTATTTAGTGCAACCCTAGTCAAACATGTCCGCCTTTGATCTCAACACTCTCAAAACTGAAGAATCACTGGTCCAGTCAGTGACTTACGGTCCCATACTGAAACAACTCTTTCTTTCCTAGTGTTTTCTTAAGACCGTTTTTTAAAACAGCATTGTTTGTGGTCAGTATCCAATGGGTACTGTATTTTCACTTGATGTGTAGTCAGATGGGGAATTGCTGTCACAATTCCCTCTCAAGTCATAAAATTGTCCTACAGTTAATCTTTTGTAATTAATTATGATTGCGAGCAAATTAATGTCCCTCCATCCCCCAACTGCATGGCTAGACTGCTCTTCCTAAGGAATTAGAGATGCTTTGTTAGTTTTCCTGTGACACAAACAGCAAATTAGAAAGGCATAAACCATTTCAAGGCTTTGATTGCTCAGAAATGAATTTCTATGGCGCGCCTCTGAATTGCTGAATAGTGCACAGCAAAAAAGGGATAGAGACAGAATAGGACTACCTCCTAAATAATGTTAAATGTGCCCTGCCATGACAGCTCTCAGTAATAAACATTTATTGCTCAGCTGAAATGTCACCCAGCATCGCTGTTAATGCCAATAAAAAAGCCACAAAACACAAAGAATTTCATTTCTAGCTATAAAACAACTCAAGTTATATAACAAGTTTTTATTTGACTTTTTTCTCAAGTTATCAGATAATTCCCAGTTGTCATGTTTACCTCACCACCATCAAGTTCGGGTTTAGGGTGTGAGGTCGGAAGGGGCGTGGCCATCTCGAGGGAGGGGCATGGTTTAAGTAATTAAATCTGCTTTCGTTGAGGAAATATAAACATTTGTTTTCTGTTATTCTCGTCTCTATTAATTCTGCCAAAACCCTGACACCCAGCCTATTTGCTGTTGCTGTGATTGCTGTCCCAAAGGCTCTGCTTTGTATTTTCCATGCAGTCTTTATTAACCATGCTTCTACTTACTAAGCCCAAAAACAAATAATATATTAGTCCCATTTCCCATCCCCATGCCACACGATTTAGTTCACTGAATTCTGATTCCAGCAAAAAGAGACTGTTTACTGTTTCAGTTTCTCGGTTACTTGCACAGTTCTTTATGTCCCCTGCCTTTTTTCCTGCATGAATGATTGTCTCTACATTAAACAACTCATGCAGATGCAAAAGCTTATTACCATAAAAAGTACAATAACTCAGCAACCTGTAAACAGCATTTTGTAAATAGCTTTTGAAATATAAGATAATATACCATTCTATACCGATCGATATTCCTCAGAGTCCAACAAGAATAACCCTGGTGATAACGGTAGTGTTAGTCACATTTAATCTGGCTCTTTTTTATTGCTACACACAACATGCATGACCGCTTGGAGGAATCGCGTCGCACCAGAACCTGGCCAGCAGTGTGTCACACGAATGAGTAGCAATTAATTAACACAGGGGCAAAGTTAAGGCAGTCCAGGTGAGAAAGAAACATGAGGTATTTCCCTGACGAGAGAGAAATGGAAAGGCAAAGAAAGAGAGGAAGGAATGAATAACTTGTGTTCTTCAACTCTTGCTTCTTTATAGCATTGCAGAGAAGGTAATTAGCATATTCCTGTTGGCCAACCAACAGTTTCTGCATGGTTTCCCTGAGTGGTTCAGCTGATAACCAGATCCACCTGATCCCAGGCATTGTCTCGCTCAACAGATGAATCCTTCCTAGGACTTCTAATTGACTCCACACCCCAAATGAGAATGTCTTTGATCTGGCTGAAGTGGGGAGGGGGCATTGGACCGTGGCTGACCCAACTGCTGCAGGAATTTTATGAATCCCCCCTCCCCACCCCACCACCATCACACATATCCTGCAGGAGGTGGGAAAACAGTCAGGCTGAAATCCTGCGGTGAATAACAAAGCATGAAATGGGCCCAGCTGGCAGAGATGCCCATGAGTGAGAAGACCTCAAGATCTCCTCAAAACTGGCATGGTGCAAGAAAGGGGATAGGATTGAAGGAAGAACTTTTAAGGCACGAGAGACTGGAGCTACACGAAGCTTCCAACAGAGGCAAATACCAGCAGGTCAAGGGCTAATGCCGCAGTATAAACTAGCTCTGCGAAGCTGGAATTAATTCATTTCATCCAGTGACCTGCTGTACATTACCAGTGGCTAGGAAAATGACATTTTCTCCCATTGGTGACTACACTCACATTCGCACACAAGCAAATATTTTGGGAAATTAAGTCAATAACCAAGCATATGTCTCCAAAGTAAAACTAATTACCCTGGTTAACAGTATAATTTAAAATATAGACATACATACTCCCACGTATTCAACATCATTTTTATAATTGTTTTCATTTAATGTACACATCCCTGCCCAATGAATACAGTCTTTTGCCCAGAAACATCCATTTCCACTATACTGCTATCACAAAAAATCGTTTCAACCAATTAAATCCTGGCATGGAAATCGGCAAGAGGAATTCTGGATGGTGACCAATGAAGCGAACCGTGAAGTATATTCTACACTGACCCCCTCTCCTAATATAATGTCAGGCCTGATCATATATTGGTCATGACAATAAATATAGTAAATCTAAAAATATTCATTACACTGTACTCCTAAACATTTTCTATTGACTTGACCCTTCAGTTGCATGGCTGTTAACCTGGTGATTATTAAGCTGATGCTTAGAATGTGATGCTGACATGATATTTTTAACAGTTTTCAGCAGGTGTTCCCTTTTCTGAACACACTATAGAAATACAAGTAAAATAAATGGTGTAGCTTGATTAAAATATGAATAGGCTACACAGCATTATATTACTGTTTTGCTATATATTACATGTGCGACACAAACACGCCAACAAAAGCCAGAACATCAATATAGCGGCAAAGCACATCTGTTAATTCCCTATACTTTCCTTTGTTGTCAGAGATTTCACTCTCATCGTGTCCCCTAAATGCCAGCTCCTGTCGACCCAAGAATGAAATCACATCAATCAGCCTTTTCAGAATCTCATGGTTTCTCCACACTGTGTTATTGTGCTTGGCTAACTGCAGATGCACGCCTTCGTCAATCAGGCTGTCTATCCTCAATAGAGTTGCTGCTCTCAATCTGAATTAAAATGGAAGGCCAACGCCCCCCCCCCCCGCCCCCTCAGGTACATGATGATAAAATTTTCAGGGGAAGAGGATATTGCACATTCAGAAAATATACAAAAAAAATCACGTCACGTATCGGATCAAAGTGGAACACGGCATTTAATTTTTCAATTCGGGACATTCCCATAATATGCAGGCGGGTGGAATCTCTAACACTTACTTGCATGACTGTTATTTTTGGGCAATAAAAATCAGAACAAAAATAATCAATGTTCTTAATTACAGTATATACATGGGATTAGCTACAATCAACGAGAATTAATATGAACATCATTTATAAAGTGAGTTCATCTTGCCTGATGGTGTTTCTGAATGACACACATCAATCAGCTTTGGATTAAGAACACGCAAGAGCACGCATGACTAGGAAGACTGAAGAGGCACTGCTTCACTGAGTGGGCTTAAAACGCGCCATATTCCATAACTATCCAATCAATTACTAAATAGAAGGTGATGAGAAATACATTGAAGTCTATTAGCTTAGTGAGGCAGATAATGCTTTGCTTCACTGAAGTTCCTTTTATCATCCTAAGGGTGGTGCTGTTTCGCAGAGATTTTTTTGAACTGCCGCACATTATTGGTTTGACCTGGAAATGGTCGTTGCGATAAAACATTGGCATGAAAAAGATATTTTATGTCATTTGAATGTCATGTTTTTCTTGTCAGGCACTGCTTCATCCAGGGCCGGTCAATCCTATTGGTGTCATAAGCGACCGCCTAGGGTGCCAACTTCTGAGGGGGTGCCGACTTGTCAGCCAATTTCATGTTGCCAGGGATGGGAGGCACTGCCGGTTATGCTCGCCTAGAACGTCACATTGGTTAGGACTGGTGCTGGCTTCTCCTGTTATCTTAAAGAAACGTCCACTGGTTTAGAAGTTTGAGCTGGTTGTATCAGAAGGGAATCTCGTTGCTTACGGGCCTTACGACCAAAGGAGAAATTGGATAATCTCTACAAAGACAGGTAAAAAAAAATAAAGAAAGAAAATCTCCAAAGACTGACTGTTGTCGACACGTTAAACATTAATCTGTATAGAGTCATTATTCAGGCCAGCAGTGGGTTGAAGCACAGCCCTAATGAACTGTGAAATTGCATTACATAAAGCAGAGAATGGGCTCCTCTCGCCCCTGGACCTTGCAGTAAAACAATGAAATCAAGAAAAGGACAAGGAGGGTAAAAACTACTTATATAACGTGGACCTGCACAGCTGAGTAAGAGCCTGTTACGCCAGTGACATTTATTAGATCCTGCGATCGATAGCGGAGCAGCATGGCGGCCCAGCGGGCAGCAGCGTACCGGGCGGAGGCTTCCCCTCACGTGTCCATGGCTGTGGGTTTGAGTCCATCTCCAAACCTGCCTGGGAGACGTTCCCCTCATCTCCATGTAGACACAACCCATAGAGAAGCTGTTCTAGTACATTAATATCTCATAATTGCCCTTGGAACATGAATGCATGTGTCTAAGTAAGCAACCAGATATAGGAAACTGAAGGAAAATTATTACTGTTAATATAGTAGGTTCTTCTTATTGTATTTGTAATGGTAATTGTAATTGGAAGTAGTAATAATAGTAATTGGCACTTACAGCTTCTACAACATCCAGGGTGTCTCCTGCCTCATGCTCTGTGTTATCTGGGATTGGCTTCTCATTTAGATTACTGCTGCATTGTATAATAAGCTATGGAAGATTAAAAGATAGATGGATGGATGGATGGAATATCCAATCATCAAAAGATTTTTTTGGATGAGATTTCATACTAAGTAATGATGTATATTAATATTTTACTTTATTTAGCAGCCAATCAAAATATACATATTGATTAAACACCAACTATCATGGCCATGGCTACAAGCATTGCTGCTTCTTAACACACTATAACTGAAAATGCATGTTAATTTTGGGTACCAAGATAAAGTTTCCAGTATGCAGCAGAATAAGTGTAAGGATTCTGCAGGGCTGGCAGTCTGTTGGGGTTTTATTCTCATTAAACACCCATGGGGGCCAACAGCAGAGAATGAGCACAAGTTGTTACTGTATTCAACAGTCTGGCAGGGGTGTAGGGACTGATGATGTTTTGTGGATAATGAGGTCCTAAGCTTCTTCCCAGCTTGGTAGCTGAGAACAAGGCCCTTGACTGGGAGCCCATGGAGCATTATCAGGGGAGCGCTGACATGTACGTGTTTAGGAAGGCTGAAACCCAGACAGTCACTCTTTTTTGTGTCAATGGAGGGGATTTGGTAGGCAGGTAGCCAGAACAGTGCTAAAGTCTTCCAGATGAGGCAAGACTGGGGGGTCCAAACCAGGATGTACGGTGAGAGGGGTACGAGATCCAGCCAGACCCTTTATATGTTGTATGTAAAATGCCTGCATGTGCGGGAAGCTGCGGTCAATTGATGAGACAAAATGAGCAGGGGTTTGAGGGTCACCCCCAAAATCTTAGTACGGTAGCCGAGTGACCTAGTAGAAGGGCGTATGTTGTTTTTGGACTGGTTTAGAGGATATGGAATTATTTGCATTCGTATCAATTGTAAAGACTTGCACAAGAGGTAATGGCAAATCCAGTGGCATTTTCAAAAGACCAGGAACTGGCACACTGAGTCCCAGGGGTTTGCATCATAGCCAATGCCCTGAACATGGCCTCATTCCTCCAGTGAAATCTATGTAATGCCATCAAATATCTTTTCCCAGGACGTGCTGTTTGTGTGCTGTGTACTTTTTAAATGTGTTTACACAATGTGCACTTGTCTGCACTATGGGCACTGTTGTCTTGTTTTGCACTATATATTTGTTGTTGTATGTTTGCACTTTACATGCCTTGCTGCTGTATGCACCAGCATTTCCCCCGGGTTTAATAAATTTAATCTCATCTTATCTTATTACCATTACAAATTGCTTACTACACTTCATATAGCAGGAAAACTGTGGCAAAGCAAACACATAAATAGGATAATCATGGGTGAATGAATGATAAGGAGAAAATGAAGAATGAAAAACAGAAGAAATCATATAAAGAAGTAGCAAATGCAAAAAGTTAGACTTTCCTGCAGAAACAAGCCCCTTTGCAGGATAATCATACCGAGAGGCTTGATCTAGCTGTGAAAGTTCCATATGTTTGACACAAATAAACGCTATCATCTCCAAAAGTACAGCTTCTGCCAGACAAGCCAATGAAATTTTCAGACTTAATTCTCTGCCAGAAACAACTTTGCATTAATTTTTTACTATCACCAGATTTTATCCTTCTAATCTTATTTAGACTTTGATTTAGACTCTGAGTCCTTCATGTGGGGGTTATATAGATTTTAGGAAAAACATAATGATTGGGGAAATCAACTGGCTTGTTGCTTTTTATGGATATAATAGTTATAGTATTTGTTCTTGGGGAGAAAACTGCCTTTCGGAAAATAAGCATGTTGGAATTACGGAGAGAAAAGCTGGCAGCATCGAGCAAAGTTTTTTTGTTATTTTCTGGACTAACACAGATACAGAAAAACAAAGGATTCAATAGGCTTTCACGTTCCCAATTCCTTTATGCAAATCCCTTAGGTATCGCTATTGGATTGTTTTCTTAAAAACAGTCCAATTTTTCCTGCCCTAGAAGCTGATTACACTACATTTAATGCAAGCAACGAATAAGGAAGGTATGTTTTAGGAGAAGATAAAAAATGTTGGTTTCCTCACCATTCGCAATTGGTTTCAGACAAAACAAGGGACCAAACATTGAGACTGTTACCAATTACTAAAAATTAAAGGTACAGAACAGGCTGAAGACACTTCAGATCTTTATCTCAGTGCTGTGTGAGGTTAATGATTTGCGATATCTAGCCAGCAAAATTCAGCTGTTGTGACAAGGACTCCAAAGCCCGTAGGTAGTGCAGGTGATTTGCTTTGGATGACATCGCTGTTAAAACTTCACTGCTACAGCAGGGAGCAACTTGTCAAACTGCACCATGTCTGGTGGCCAAGTGGACCAACACTCTTGCGATGGGGTTTCTCCTTGAATCTTTGAAAAAAAGCACACAAAATCAATGGGGCCTCACACCTCCACAGCTGTCTAAGATAAACTGATGGTTTATTTGCCATTTGTACGTTATTTGCCATAAGTTTGAGAAGAGGTACACCGGAATGTTTTTTTTTTTTCCATATACCATCTTGCTGTCCTTTTTAAGACGTATATAAATACAGAGGTGATTGGAGCTTGGAGTCAGAGCACAGGGTCAGCCATGGATCCATTGTCCCTGAAACATTTCTCAGGAGGTTCAGGACCTTGCTGAACAGTAGAGCAACCTATTCGAACTGGCGACCTACCGGTCACATCGGCGCAATTTGACCCCAGTTTGCATATTCTCACCGTACTCTTAGGAGTCTCCTCAAAGTCATGTGGTCTTCATCTGCACTTCACCTGAATTGGTGACATTAAATTCACCGTAATGTTCATCCGTATCTTTACCTCCACGTCTCAACGACTGCCCTACGATGGATCGACATCCCATCAATTTTGTACGTTTCATGCAAGGATAGTCTTTAGATTACGCTGAAGAGGATAAGAGTTTGATGGAAATGGATGGAAACACAGAGTGATGGGGGAAAACGGCACTACAATTATGCGATGAAACTTAATAATGTTGTGGTGATGCAAAGTCCAGCAAAACCGCAACATTCTGATAAAGCATGTCATCAGAGCGACAAAGTGGCAATAGTGGAATAGAAGATGGATTGATGGGGGAGGGTGAAGGGTGGTAGAGGAGAGTAGCAGATGCTTCACAAAAATGTGTTCTTCAAAGCACTGGAACGGTTGGTAGGCCCAGAAGAGGGATCTGCGGGATCTGTCGACTTTGTAAGCAGGGGACTAGGGAGCACCTTCTGGACCGGGGGACATGGGAAGATGAGGAGCGGCAGGGGACTTTTCTCCTCATCCACCCCACCGTTTAATTTTTTTTTTAAGTCTAGCAACAAAGGAGGGGAAAAGCGCAACGTCTGAGGTAATTAAACGATAGCCCATCGCTTGAAAGGAGATTTCCGTTAAGGTCAAACAAGCCGAGAACAGGAGGCTTTGCAAAGCTTTGAGACTGAAAACCCAGCTGGAGTGTTATCATGAAATCAAGCATCATTAAACATCTTTAAAGATAAGAGGGCGATTCAGACTTGTGTCGGGGAAGAAACCTTAAAAGCAAAACTTTGAGACTCAGTTATACATTTGAAACTTAATTATGGAGGAAAAAAACATGTGGCTTTATCAAATATTTCTAACAAAAATGTTATTAAATTTAATTTCATATAAAATTTTATTTATGTTTTACTGATTACTGGGATGATGATTCTTTATTGTAATTTAATAAAGTTCACAAATGTTAAATTTGGAAATTTGATTACTTATGAACAAAAATATGAAACTACGAAAACAATCTGAACTTCAGTGTAATTATATATCTGTTATGTTTAATTACAAACACCATGATCCCCATCAGGAAGAGGGGACTCTCAGACAAACACGCAATTAAGTGTAAATGCAGAAATAGGGAAAGACGTCCCTTGGTGTCACATCCTGACCAACGTTCATTCACGAGGCACATTTCTCCATCATTTCCACTAATTCTCACTTTTGAAAAACTCTCCATCTTTCATGTTGATTTTTTGATTAACGGAGACGGATTTGAAAATCGCTTTTCTGACATTTCAAATCCAAAAATAAATATATCACTTATGCTTGCCCCACTAAATTACAGGTCTGTCAGGGATACTGATTCATTAGATTTCTTTTCTAATATATGTACATATTGAGACCATAATAACTCATTTGGTTTTAAATATCCTCGCATTTCACATCATGTCAATAACGTAAAATATACAACATCACAAAACCCAGATAATATGTCTTTATAATATATTCTGTCCCATATACAATCCATGATTAAACAATAGTCGTCCATAAATGAGCCACCAGACAGCTCCCATGTGCATTTCTTATAATCTACCTTCAGTACCCGATTATATCTGACGATTGCATCCATTATTCTCAAGAGGACACTGATAGTTTTTTTTGTCCAGCTATAGAGTTGCATAGTGATTTATGTTAATGGTCTAAATAGCTCCTACTGCGAGAGATTTAAGCTGTTCTCATATTGAATGTTACATTGAGAAATCTATGAGGTGTAGCTATGCAGTAGGTATTTACACGACATTAATTACAAATTTATCATGCAGCAGCCAACCGCCCAAAGTGAGGGTTGTCTTACACCGGGAGGGGGGATCTCCGCTGTGCCACATTAGCAAGTGCAAGTGGATCTCCGTTCCAGTGGCCGGTTTAGAATGGCAAGTCGCTCTCCATGGCTCAGCTCTGCAGTGACACCTGCAGTGTGGGGAGGGAATTACAGGGTCTTAGGTCAAAGTTTGTGGATAGCTCCTCTCCTCCCATGCTGTATGAAGATGCTCTAGGTTGCTCTGTAAAGATTTCATGTATAAACATGGAGGAGCATGTGTTAACCTTAACCACCCCGAATGTGAGCGATTCAGAAACCAGTCAGTTCAAAAGTGGGACATAAATGAGAAAATGTGTTTTACATTATTGGAAAAAACATGTATTATATATAGAAGATGAATTTATTGAAATCACACTATTGTATAACCCATTACATATGCTTATAAAGATGAGACAGTTGTAATCAATACTTCCCTTACTTCCTCCTTAGCAGTTCCAAACACTCTTTCAATCAATTTGCAAATTTCACAGCCTGATGTTTACATTATAATTCTGACTGTTATGCTGAATCTAGTGAAGCAGCCATGCATATTACCATACATATGAATGAATACATGTTACATTTATATAGCGCTTTTCTAGACACCCAAAGCGCTTTACAGAGCCAATGGGAAGCCACTTCAACCACCAC
>JAAGVU020000098.1:17228-30250 GCA_011763525.2 Mormyrus iriodes | reverse complement strand
TCGTCTGTGCGCTTCACGTTCAATAGCCCAGCTGTCTTGCTTACAGTTACTGACGGTGAATGGGCACAGTGCAATTACTAATAAATACATATAAAAACACTCATATGAAAGTTATATGGTGTGCATTGTCCCACATAGTTTAATGCTTAAAGCAAACTTACCCGGAACATGTCTGTGTCGCTTATGTTTATACTATTAGCCCATTAATTCTATGTTTTGTACTTTAAACGGACACAGTGCAGTTATTATTGGAAAACTATTGAAAGGGAACAAAAAGGTATTACGAGGGAACGCGAAAGTATTTCAAAAAATATTTTCCCACCCTGACCTCTTAGGGGCTCCGTAGCATTCCGCTGTCTCTGCTTGGTGCGGTATTGACGTGAAGAGTTCGTCTTTCCTCTTCCTGTCCTTATAAATGCATAATCTGTAAGCTTGTTCTGTAAGTTAATTATTAAACATGAAAATGAATGAATGAAAATTAAATGCTGTTTAATATGTCTTATTATCATTAAAAACTGAAAATTACAATGATGGATAATAATAGATTATGACAGAATTTTTACGACCCCGTCCGTCAAAATGACAGACAACAGACGCCTCTGAGTCGAAATATATCGCTACATTTGATCCATATATTCTGTTCACAGTGACTCATGTAATGGAGAGAGACACTGTCTCTTTTCTGATTCCCATATGCCTTTTCCTTCCAGCCCTGATTGAACAAATAATTTAATCTTTGACATTAACTCGCAATGCTTTAAAACAGAACAACCCCCTCACCCACACCCCCAAAGCCACCATCAATGGTTTGTTAGTGGCTAACGAAGGACTTGTCCCAGACACTGCACGCACAGGCTTCTAATGGGCAGTCGTTTGTTCTATTTTGTTTCTTTCCAGGTATCGGAACATAAACAGATTATAAATAAAACTCTCACAACTAATTGCCACTGCTTAAAGTGTCGAAATGTTCCTTACAGTTAAAATAAATTTCTGTTGCTATTTTGTTTTCGCTAGTGGGTTCATTTCAATACATGTTGACATTTTGGAAGTTCCAAAGCCTTTTTGCTATTTTAAAATCATGAGCAAAACATGCAAATGAATGAAATCACAATTAGTTGACTGGCAGTCCACCAGAAAGAGCTTCATATTACACCCACTTAAATGTTTAAGTTAAATAAAAATTGACACATTTGTACTCTTCTATTCAGAGGCTTCTGCTTTCTGGAAAGCTCTTCTCCAATTGCTGGGCCAGGTGTTGAAATGGACGCTATTTTTTGGCATCACTTGCAGCGCAGTGAAAAATAGCCACACCAGTGTTTAATAAGAGTGAGAAAATTGTTCGGCTGGGACCCGTGTTTGGCGTAGTATTTTCCCGGCTGGGTGTGGTGGATTGTTCGGAGACTTTTCGTTTGACCTACTGGTTAGCAGTACTGGGAGTATTAGATTCCTTCTAGCAGTGTTCCTTTACGATCTATAGGTGGGCCCCTGGTCCAATAAATGTGAGCTCCATATGATAATAGCATGTTGTATAATATCAATAATAGTCAACGGAATTTCTTGAGGGAACAAATTAATAGCTCATTAAACAAGGAATGATATAGCTGACAATGGACTCTTCCTTTCGGAATAACATCTGTGTTTTCCAGGTCATTCATCTCTGATAAGAAAAAATCAGCGTTCACGGGCATTGTAAATAGAGATTAAGGCCATGGTCGGCAAGGCAGGATTGGAATGACAAGAGCATTGGATAGGTTGGGATTTAAATGATATAACCTGTTGAGTCTCTTTCCCTTCCCCTTATTGCCCGACATCGTAGACATTACGGTAAGTGCCTTGATCATCCATGTAAGAACCCAGCAGGGAAGAGGAACACGACATATTTTCGACGTCATACGAAACCCCATTTCACGGGCGGCTAGCCTGATTGAAAGTAATAGGGGGCTGAGAATTTGATAAAGCAACATGGTCCCTAACTCCCGTCACGTGTCCGTGACCTTCGGCTAATAAATTTCAGTCCTGTGTTACAGCGTTAGCCGGCACGGCTATCCCAAGCCGTTGATGCGTTATCTGTGGCTTCACCGCCTTCACGTGTTGATCATAATGTTCGCTGTGGAGAAACTACGGCTCTCCCGGAATCATTTTCTTAAAGTAGTGCTCGAGAACCAGATGACTATGTCCATGATTATGAGATTTGCCTTTACCATTGCAATCGCAGGTCACCGGTCACTTATTGCTTTGAGAACAGGTCATCAGGAGCAAAGGCTGGTCAAGGCACATTAATATGAAATATTTACAGCATTCCCTTTATAGCCTGAAGTCATCCCATTTTGCAAAACACCTATTACCACAATATGTAAACATAACAATGAAAAGCTATGTACAATGTGTCCAAAGGGATGGAATAAATGCATAATTCATCACAAAACAGACACAGGAAGCAAAATGAAGCTTCTGATCACACGTTTTACATGACTGGGAGCCTTTGACTATGTGCATAAGTTGAGTGTTTTTCCCCCTGATTAGACTTATTATACTATGCAATATGTTTGTTTTACTTTTGGTATGTTATTAATTTTTTTAAAACAATAATTAAATCTGAGACAACGTTTTTGCCAGGATAAAGACATGGCATGTGGCATCGAGAGCGTGGCAGGATTTGAGCACCACCTAGTGAACGATGAGGTGAAGGACATCTACAAACAGGATTAGCCTGTATAAACACTACACAGTTACAATAGAAGCAAAACAAACTGTTCTTTACAAATCCTCGGGAATATTCCTTGTCTTCACCTGAAGGTCAGGTTTGTGTGCCTTTGATGTCACAGCTTGATGTGAAGGTTGCGGATTCAAAAAATGTAACGAAATTCTGCTGGACATTTTTGAAACAACCACCAAGATTGTGAGTCTACACATGCCAAATAAACAGAACGTCACTTTCAACATCCATCTCCCACGTCTGTTCCCAGTATGAATAAAACAATAAGCGTGCACTTAAGGCCCATATATCGACACAGCCATCCTGATGCTTGAATGATTCTAAAAACTTAATTGAGTTTGCTTGCATCTTTTGCCAACAAAAGACCTGGATATTTCTTTCAGTGAAATTAACTTGAACATTAGAGACTGTCTGTCTGTGTTCTTGTTATTTGGTGATGACATGCATTGAAATTTACAAGGAAGGAATTTTAGGCACTAACCATTGTGCCATCAAAATGTACAATTGGTTTAGCTGGACCACTTTGTAGTGAGGTTAATTTGACAGCCTGCGGCTGAGGAACATTGTAGTAGCATTCTGTCCTGTGGGGCAGCTTCTTCCTGGCAGTGAGTGAGAGTCGGACGTGAAGAGCACGCTTCTTTGTTTATGTAGCTCTCCACCTTGAAGTGGGACAGTTGCCCATTTTAAGTTCTGGCAGACAGCACCCCCTAGCTGTCTCGCACTTAAATGTGGGGCAGGACTGCAGACTGGCAGTATAACCCTCAGTGTCGGTCCATAGCACAAAAGAAAAAGTATTATTGAAAGGCAGGGTTTTTATTTAGCACTGGAACCATAGTAGTATGTAGGGTGGCACGGTGGGCAGCACTGTGGCCCCACATGGGCACAGGGTTTCATTTTGTGTGGTTTTTCAGGAACTAATCCTATTTCCTGACTGCATGTCAAAACACGATAGACCAGTGTTAGTCACAATTAGCGTGTAAGCATGTGCCCTGCCATGGAGCAGAATCCTGCTGTTTCTCCCCTGCCTCATGCCCCGTGCCTCCTGAGACAGGCTACAAGTTTTTAGTGACCCTATATTGGAAAAGCAGCTGTGAAAAATGAAGGGATGAATGGATGAATGGAACTGCAATGAAAACTTCTGCTAAGTTCCTCCACCAAGGGAGTCACAGTGTAGTCTTACCAGTTTATTGTTGCTGTGGGTGGGGATGGAGCTGTGGGAGGTACTTGGTGGTTGGTGATGGGTGGGGGGGGTCGCTCATGGTTTGGGGAACGTGGTTCCTCAAAGCCACGAGCCGCGCTCCTCTGGGAATCTCAAAGGCGGACCGAATCGCTTCGAATTCAAAGAGTCAAACACACGCGCCGTTGGGGCGGATCACGCTCAGGGGACAATGACAAAGGCAGCTAGCACAAAGACGCTCCCACAGCTGGGCCCATCAGCGAGTGCGTAAAAGACGAAGCAATACAGGTGAACAACAGCAATGGCTGTCTCTATTTTTTCTGAGTTACTTTTTTCTGGAAAATTTGTGCATGGATAACTGACGGTTTCCATCACCTCAAAGCACCTTGCCACTTCCCAGTCAAGAATGACCTTTTCCCACCTATTTCTTTTCTCATTATCGATACCATTTTCTGAGCTGTTTGCGCACTGTTGTTGGGTCTTGTATTCCAGAAAGATTCCGTTTTAAAGGCCCTGAGTGCCACGGTGATTGAATCTCCTCTCCCTGCCTGCCTAATGAATGCTGTTAGGGGGGCGAATGTGACCCTGGTTGACCGCCCCAGACACCACCTACATCCCAGCCTGCTTCGGCATAACCGTCGAGAGAGGTCCTCAATAGTCCAGGGCTCAATTAGGCGGAATGCCAAGTTACATCATTACCATTTTCATATATCGACTTAGTGATTTACAAGCTAAGAGCTTACAGGTTGAGTAACAGTGCTATAAAAAAATTATAGAACATAATACAGTGGCATCTAAGTGCCATAACCAGGGATTGTCAGCCTGTCCGTACACAGAAAACATGTTCCTGCTAAAACTCATCTGTGTCTGTGCCAAAATGTTTCGACTAAAAAAAAAACACGTAGACTATGTTTCTAAATTCTGTGACTGGTAGGAAAAAAATGCATTTTGATTGAAATGTCCATCAGAATTCACCTTGGTGTTCAGCCCTGGCCATAACAAGTATGTATACGAACTGGAAGGGTTAGTCTGTTGCAGGATTTTCAGGATCTGGATAGAGATGCAAGGTGCCCAGAATGGTTAACTTCCTCAGTGCTGATAAAGCAGAGGTTCCCTCGCTTCGAGGGGCTGTAGATGATGACGCTGTCATGCTTCCTAGAGTGCTGGCAAGTTCTTGGTGGAGACAAGGTGCAGGCAGGGATGAGAGCAATCCCATTCCTGGACAGATTTCGTTGCAGGTGGTGGTCAGCCATCCAGGCAGAGATGTCACCCAGGCGTGCAGTAACAACAGCAGGGGTCAAATAAGGCCAAGTGAGATACAGGGGTCGGTGGCGGAAGCACATTTAATCTGCAAATTACCTCACCTTACATGCCAGCAAATAAACTTCCAATTTATTTTAACAAGAGAGAGGACAGGCCTATTCAGGCTAGGTAAACCAGGTCCATTAAACCTGTATGTTAACTAGCCTCACGTGTCATCAACTGAACCTCAAATTTAAATTGACTAGAGAGAGGACGAGCTAATTAAAATATGATGAACCAGCCTATTTTCTGCTCACCGAGAAAGAAATTTGTGTTCATTTCGGTCCTTTTTATTTTTTGTTTGTATCTCTGTTTTTTCTCATTCCCCTCTTTTTTGGCATATATTTAGCTCATGAGTCAGAACAATCTGGAACCCTGCAGCCTTGCTTTCCCACAGTTGGCCACATCCAGTCTTTGCCATGGTTCTCCCACTGTGAAGCAATGCTTCCTTGGACGCCACGCCGATTGTGTTTTCTGCTCATTGGTACCTGCAGTCACTTTGTTATGCAAAATTCCAAGTCCCACAATGCAGTATAAGCGACTCAACAAGTTCCGGAACCACCAATTAACAATATCCGTGCTGTCCTCTTCCTGGGTTCATTACACGGCTGCTTCACGTTCATTCCGAGTCATCGCCTTCACGTTTCCTAGCTAAATGCCTGCTTTCAGGGGTGGTCACCCCACATCAGAATAATACAAATGAAATATGGATTATTTTATTATCTAAGCGGAACCATAAAAAAGACATGGTGCATTGTGGCCACCCCCATAAATATAACTGACCCCTGATGGCCACCCCAATCAAAATTTTCGGCAGGCTCCACTGCCTGCTTTTCAGGTCCTGGATCTAGCATTTTTTATGTGGCTTTTCTTTAAGCAATTTTAAATTTTAAGCGAGGTATGAATGGGTCCATATGTGAGATGTCCAAAAGGTGTCAGAGTGAGTCATGTGAGAGAGGCACGATACAGGCACACAACAGCAATCACCGACGCACCATGTGAGCGTGTTATTGAGGTGTTTGGCCTTATTTCTCTCTCAATGTTTATATTTCTTTTATTTTACATGATTTCTCTGCCTCGTTTGACAGGGTGTTGACAAAATGGGAAGGCTGCCAGGGCATTCTAAATGTTACCTGCCAATCACCTGTGTGTGCCAGCCTACAGTTGAAGACATGGCCTTTTGTCTTTGATTGTAATAATTCTCTGGGGGGGGTGTTTTTCTTCACAGTATAACTTTGACAGCATAACTATAAAGTGTGGAACAATCAGATGCATTGCTAAATCTTAGCTAGACCGCGCCCTTCACAGTATATCCAGCGCCATTTGCTCGGTGGTGACTCACTGTGCCCACCTGTTGAGTGCCCTTTTGGTCCCAATTAAAGTAGCTAGTGGGCATCACTCCTTTTGTTACTCCTGTCTGGGCTCCTGGTGTGAAATGAGCTCATTTAGCTAGCTGGAAAATAGCAGGAAATGTGGACCAAGGTGGGCACCTCTCCAGGCCACAAAGACCGTTGAGGAATATCTGCATTTGTAGGGGAAGTCACCTCCATATTCTTGTGTTTTTCTTTGGTCTGTTTTCATTCCTCTTGAGAGTTACAAAGAGCACAGTGTTGAATAAGGTCAACGTGCATTTTGTGTGTTGATTATCATTCAGGTGCTAGAGGGCAGGCTTGTAAGGGTTACCGGTAAGGAAAAATAATGCAGGAAAGGGAAAGGTAATGTTATTTGATGTTGCAGAAAGACAAAAATCGATCAAAACATTGTATGAAGCATGAAAGGGAACTGGACACGTCACAAGCCCAACACTCTCAAAGGTTGAAGAGGACTGAATAAAGCAGGCCAGATAATCTGGTATTTGTGCAACACACGCGAGCATATTGAGGCTGCTGATGGATGGCCACTGAGGGCATTGGGGAGATGAACGTCATGAAGATCTTGGGGGGGAGGGTTTGGTCAGCAGTTAAAATATGCAGGACGGTCCAGAGGAAAGGTCAAGCAGGAGTAACACCGTGGAAAATGGAGATGCTCCAGAAGAGCGGGGGATTAAGAGGCCCCAGGAGCATGACTCGCTTATTCATGAAGCATCACTTAAATGCCATCTGGCGCGACAGTCAGACGGGGACTTCTTCAACCTAAACCCTGACACCCGAACCATGGGGCGTTGAGGAGCTTGCACACGAACTCCAAGAGGACTGTTTCAGAGGCTGTAGTGCTCCGGAGAAGTGTTTATGAGTAGCTTATAGGTAACAAAATGTTATATTTATAAACGAGGCCTTGAGGTAAGCCATATGTGGATGGGTTTTGAGGAGGTGTACCTCGAAGGAACTTTAAAGCACCCATTGTTTCGGGTCCTAAGGAGCCGCTTTCCAGTAAACCCAGCCGCATCTGAGCCTCTTCAGAATCCCTCCCTGAATCGAGCTAAGCCTCTCTTTTTAACGGCACAGAGCTTCAAAGCCATCAGCAAATGAGCCTCAGTAAAATCGGAAACAGGCCTTGGAACACAGCAGAGCCAGAGCCTGGCGCTCACCCTCGAGGCTGTACGTGGAACTCTTCGCAAACCCCCCCCCCCACCACCACCACCACCCGTCGCCCCACTGGGAAGTCTGCCTCATTCGTGAGCCTGCATAGTCACAAAGGCCCGCGGTGGTGTGGGGAAGGGGGGGCATGACCAACGCGATTTCTGGCTTTCGGCTCCAATTCCTCGCACCGGCGTGGAAGATCTGCCATCGCCAGCCCACGGCATGTTAGCGCTGAGGAAGGGTGGCAAAAAAGAAGGACTAAGAAAAGCAACTCGTCCCAGCCTTCCCGCTAATCAGTTTCCTAATTGTCCTCATTTACTTGCTTGTACGTTCCGGCGGTTGCAGACCTGGGTAGGTGGGTGGGTGGGTGGGGGAGGGGAGCGGCTTGTTTTGGCAGGGGTCTGGAGGAGTTAAACACATGGAGCCTTGGGGAGAGAGACACCGTGGTGCAGCAGGAGAGCTCCAGTGGAAATAGGAGGGCATCTTATCGCAAGCAGCCTAATTAAGCTCGAGGTGAAGTACCAGTGCATCTCAAAGGGACACTGTCACTCTGATGGCAGCTCCTTGTGAGACAGCAGCTCGGTCAACAGGGGCGGCTTTCTCGTTAGGCGGAGATCAGGGGGCTGTTCGTAATGGCCGCCCAGGCGAAGGTACGGTTTATTCTTTTGTTTATTTGTTTTCAGGGGTTGCAGGAGGATGTCACACGCCTGTCGAGAGGTTCCCTTTGAATTTGAAGTGGATCCAGCCGTGTTCATACCTGCCTTTTATCTTTTGGATAAGATGGGAAAAAACTGTAACCATGCATGACCATATGTGGCACACACAGCAAGCAGAGCGCCCACATGGAGAGTCTATTCATATTTGACCACCGACCAGCCTGGTTTTTCATATGTGTTATTTGAATTTAAGTGTTATGTGTTCGTGCCATGTATCAGTATACCACCACTACACAGTTTATTATACAATATTTTACAAATGAACTGTGATTCCAGGCAAAATATTTTCATGCAACATAGATTTTTCAAAATCGTCAGGCGTTTTTCTTCATTTTTTTGTTCTCAAAACAAATATTGTTTTAATTGCAACCTAAATACAACAACATAAACAGAGACTTAATTATACGAATGTTTCCAGAAATCTCAAAGATCTTTGCACACGACAACAAAATAACAGGCTTTTTTTCCATCTTCAACTTCTTAATAACAAGAATCACTAATTTTTCAGTTCATTATTATACATCCCCACAAAAAATAACCATAAAATGGTTACAGAATGAACCTCAAGCAACTCGAAGAGTTCATCTACTTAACCAATATGAAAACCTTATTACTGCAATATTAAAATTATTATGGAAAAGCCGCAAAATATGAACAGGCATAGAGAACAATAAGCTTAGCAGATGGGATTCATAAATGCATTATTGTAGATTTTTTAAATCCTGCTTCTTTTGACCACAGGGGTAGTGGAAATTATTCCGATTGTGCTTTATTTCTGCAGAAACCCCAAGTTAGTGACAGCTTTGGCCTTGTGTGGGAGTGATGTATGGCTGTACGGTAAAGCTCTTTCTTGAGGGTCGTGACCAAGGCCATTCGGCTCGTAGATATTACGGGGTCGATCATCGTGTAAGGTGTGATGTCACCTGCGGCTAATTATTTTCCTATGACCTCATTTGTTCCTTAGCAAAATACGACAGCTTTATCGAGAATGACCACATGACAGCAAAGCCCTTGGTGTTTCTGTCAGCACCTCACAAATGCCCTCCCAGACACAATAGCAAAAAAACAGCATGAAAATTCCTTCCTCAAGAGGATTGTTAGAAGAGACTATGTGCCTCGGCCTAAAGCCTGACTTCAAGGTCTGTCCTCTCAGAATGCCTGTTTTACCCTCCTTCTTTTTTTAATAACTGAGTTCTGTCTCCAGTTACTACATCGTGTCACCATAGCTGATCTTGTTAGGAATTAATTGCTCACTCACGTAGAGAAAAAGTCTAGGGACTCAAGGTGCGCGCATGTTTGCATGCGTCGTATGATGTATCTCTATGCATGCGCCAGCGGCGCCACGTGTCATGTGATCTGTGTCACATGTTACTCATCGGTGCCCATCAACAGCTCTGTTAGAAAGAGTGGTCTACAGGAGGGTTAATTGGAGAGCTACGAAGTTCCTGAATTGATTATTAGAGCTGTCAGTCAGTCAGGAAGGTGAATATGTCACATTAATTGGCCTGAGTATTCTTGGACAGAATAAATATTCATGTCCGTTCGCCATCATGGGCTCCTTCGAGATGCAGAAGGTGGTTGTGCCACTGGTGAAACAGTTATAATCAAGGTCTCAACCCGAACAGTGCTGTTTCTCATCCTGAAGCCAAGTGCACCCCCCCCCCCCCCAAATCAGCAGTCTGACCCCTCACGGCATCAACATGGACTCGGCATGCTTTAAACACATCAACGTCTCATCTCAGAAGATGCAGTAATCATGTCAACCATTCCTGGCTTGGCGATTCCTAATGGAACTGACAGATTGTTTTTCCATTGCGACTTGGTAGATTTCTTTAGCTGAGTCAGAAGAGTTAACATAAAATTAAACGAGAAGACTAGAATCCAACCCAGTACACAGTTTATTTATGGGAGTTGGTGTGTGGCTTAGTGGACTAGGCCTCTATGGGGTGTGTCTATGATCAGAAGGTTGCCAGTTCGCATTCCATCCTCAACAGAATAGTCACATGCAGATTAGGCCCTTATCCCCTGGAATGCCTGACCCTGTTCTCAAACCTCAAGCTTTGCATTCAACTGTATATGTGTGCTTGTATGTCCCAAAGGAGAGCAGAATGAGATATGCAAATGGAAACATACCGATGTACTCATACTTGTGTAAATGACGAATAAAGTCATTTCATGTTTCAGAGTTTTCTTTCAGGGTTGCTTGGCACATAGTGGTCTCTGCCCAGGAGACCGCAGGAGGGATCCCACCTGTTTATTTGAGCAGGATGTGAGTCCCCATCTGGGCATCAACAGCAGGGAAACTGGCGGAGATGCGGTTGGAACTTCGAGCGGATAGCATGAGACAGCAAATATTCATCTTCTAAAACTGACTTCCCAAGTCATTATTTGTCTAGCTGCCTGGGTCTAAAAACGCTCCCTCAAAGTTTTGTCAGTCAGCAATTACCAAATCATTAGTTGTGACCATACAGAAAATGCATGCTGTCGCTTCGTATAATTACACCCCCAGCCTATGCCTCACTGCTTTGCCCTTTGTCCTTTGAGTAACCAATACAGAAGGACAGTAATTGCAAAAGTGCTTCTTTTCAAATAAATGACAGCCTTTCTCACTGATTTGATTATTGTTTGTGATTACTCACCCATTAGGTATAGCCATTCAGCAGGATTTTCACACCTTTATGTACTTTCATGGTAAATGTGTTTTTTGTGCATGGTTGCATCTATATTGCTGGAGATCTCTTGGCTGGCATGACGCAGAGACCCCTGCTGTTACGGGATGGGCCCAGCAGGGGTAATGGGGCATTTTTGTTTACATCACATCTCATCCCTGACTGCCTAATTCCTGTCCCCTTAATAGTTTGGTGTGGGGTGTGACTCTGCAGATTAAGACTGTATGCCAATGATCAGAAGGTTTCTGGTTCAAATCCCATGGGGACTTCATTATCATGTAAGTAATACTGGGGGCTTGGCAGAATAGGATGCTGTTCCTATGATCATAAGGTTGCTAGTTCAAATCTCAGGGTCTGCAGAGTGGTGTCACTGCTGGACCCCTGCGAAGAACCACCAGTTGCTCCAGGGACTGACTGACCCTGCTTTCTCAAGAAATGTACATTGTCTTAGATTAAAGTGTCTGCTAAATTAATGAAATGTAGATGCAATACCAGCAGAGCCATCAATGAAAGGTCAAACAAAAAGGAACGAACCACAAAAGGCACAAGGGTACATAAAGTGGTTTATATTCAAGATGACTTCCCTTTCTTTTGGTGAGTCAGTGGCAGGTGCTTGGAACGTGGGGGGGTGGCATGAATGAACAGGTAAACCTGGCCTGACAGTTCCTCTGTATCTCTGCTCGTCTCCAGTTCCCTCTCACCACGGCTCTGCGAGCTCCCAAAAGCTCCATCCCCTCCAGGCCCCTCTGTGATCTCCATGACGACAAGTGACAAATTGTTTTTGACTCTGGAAAAATCAAACAGCTTGTTATTTTTTTCACTTTTAAGACTTGTTTGTACAGTTTTTGATTGAAAACAACTACACTTATTTTTATATTTCCATAAAAGGAGCAAATCAACTTAGAAAACTGAGCAGCCAGATTGTAAATCTTATTTCATAAATGATTAACTGTGATTCTATCTAATCTCGAAGAGTGCAATTTATAAATAAATGAAAATGTAACTCAACTGAAAATAAATTCTATTTAGCCCGTAACCTTACATCAATTATGGGTGTAAATGCGTGTAATGTACTCTGTAAATATGTTTGGGAGCGTCTCAGAAATGAACAATTGTTACTGACAGACGTACTTTTTTCATTTTCTCTCATAGCTGCTGATGTTACATATGGCTGTTTCTTACAGCAACGGCGACGCATCCCGTTTGTGCTCGAATACGAAGGAAACACTTCCTCCTGTCTAACCCACCACTCTCCTGAGCGGAAAGCGGGGCCATTCAGACCGGTGCCCTTGAAATTTGTAGCACTGAGCAAAGCAGGTTTTAATTACATAATCGACCAACCATAATCATCTATTCTCACTCTCCAATTGGATTAAGCCATAAAAATATGGTAGGGGGATATAAAATATGCAGAACATACAGTGCAGTAATCAAGGGCAAATTTGCAATATGCACAATTTAATGAACTCCCCCTCACGCCCACTCCAGCTTATTTCAGTATTCCTGTGTGAAATAGTTTTATTAAGTAGTGTTCTTGCTTGGCACTGTTACGTCCCGTGAAATCTGCATTGTGAGTCATCCAGGCTTCTAGCCTTCGACTGATGGGAATATATATATATATTTATCGGGGGTTGTGTGAGGGTTACCCTAAGAGATCCCATATCTTGGAAGCATGTCCTCCTGTGGCAAATTGTACTGTAAACCTGAGGAAATGTTCCAGAAGCTCTCAGCTTGGGTTTGGTCAAGGGAGAAAAAAATCCTTGAAACCAAGCATACCTTGGCAACACTCAGCAAATTAGTAACCAATAACAACAACAATCAACTGAATATTCATATTTATGCAGGGTCCTACCAGACGGAATGCCAGTCCATACCAGATTGGCGGCACTGCGTGGCGCAGTGGGCTTGGATTATGTGCTTGCG
>JAAGVU020000098.1:0-17128 GCA_011763525.2 Mormyrus iriodes | reverse complement strand
CATACCTTGGCAACACTCAGCAAATTAGTAACCAATAACAACAACAATCAACTGAATATTCATATTTATGCAGGGTCACAGTGAACCTGCAGCATTCCTACCAGACGGAATGCCAGTCCATACCAGATTGGCGGCACTGCGTGGCGCAGTGGGCTTGGATTATGTGCTTGCGAGTGTGCTGGTGTGCCGCACACTGGCTGACCCCCCAAGCTTGCTCTCACCCCCCCCCACCGCCCCATGTGTATCATGGTGAGCAAGATGAGCAAAAAAAAAACAACTTCCCCTCAAAGAAAAATAAAATATCACTCTTTTGTTATTGTTAATTCATTGTTTGTTACATATTCTACTAGAGCACCTCAGTATAAGCACTTAGATACAGCAACAGTTCCTAGAAGTTGTCAAACCCAAAACACTGCCATTATTCCATTACTGTTCAGCCCCGATCTCTCTTACATCACGTGCATGATGCTATAGTGAACACTCAGCTGCTGCTTCATTCCTCCTGGGCTGGCAGAGTTTGAATCTTGACCACAGTCTTTGTGCATGTATGGGGGGGGGGTTATGTATATATTACATTGTGGGGACCAAATGCCCCCAGAATGTGATTAAAAACCTGTTATTTTGATGTCGTGGGAACCATTTATTAATTCCCCCACGAGGGGAAACTCAATTTAATAAAATTCTGTGACTGCAATCAAAAAACTAAAAATGCCAAAAGTCTTGTATTCTGTTTGGTTACTTATGAATAAGGTTAGGGATGGGTAGGGGGTAAGGTTGTCATTGTTGGGATTAGGGGTATACTCAAAAAAAAGAATGGACAGTCCCCATAAAGACAGGAACACAAATGTGTGTGTGTGTGTACATGTGTGTGTGTATGTGTGTATATGTGAAGTTTGCATGTTTTCCCCATAGAACATGTGAGGCCGCATCTTATATGGCAAGGACACCAGTGTAAAGAGTTCAGTTGATCTGTAAGAATATCCCTAAAGCAAGAGAGTGATCAACCCTCCAATCATTTGACAAGCCCTCACCTGCTTTGCTGCAGCCTGAGGCGATGCATAAGGTAAGAGGACAAGTGTGAAATGAAACACCCTGTTACAATTATTGATTTGAAAACATACATAGAACATAAAGGCTTTTGGTTAATTCATCGCACCGACTAAGCTGCCTTCAGCAGGTGTGGTTCATGCAGGTAGAATGACTGTCTTTCACAGAGAATGAACTACTCAAGGGTATCATGTCCAACAATGGTGAGACCTGTCAAGCCAATCGGAACTCTGACATTTGACTGTGGGGGTTTTAAGGGAGACAAGAGGATGTGCTAGGTGATAGGGCACCAGTGTCATCTGTAGATGCCCCATGGACCACAGTATTAGGGTTGCCACTCCAGCCCTTGCCCAGGTAAATTCTGGAGTTTCATTAAGAATGCAGCAATAAACAATAATGCAAAAAACTTACATACAAATAATTTAATGCAAACCAATGAACCATAATTAATAAAAACCTGAATTCTGTTTTTGGTCATGTGATACCCTGCCATGACATGGGGCATGTATAGTAAGCCACAGATCATGCCTCGGTCACTCGAAAAAGCCCGTATTGTTTGCGTCTGTACCATATAAGGGAACTATGTCTGCCGGTTCTTCAGGCATGCACCTGTTAGCTCCTCCTGCTGACATTGCTCTGGGTCACCTTCTGGGCTGCATGGACAAGCGGGGCGGCACGGTTCACGGCCCGTCCATCTCCCAAGACTAGCTGCTGGACCGGGTCATCCAGCTGGCTGAGCTCATATAGCAGGTTTCTGAGGAATCCTGTGCGTTCTTTGTGAGTAGTTGCCGTTTAACCCCTTAACACGGTAGCCTGATTGCTTATCACTGAGGAGGAAGATTATTCTGCCAAACTATCATTTGAATAACATTATGTCACTGGTAACATATCTACACATGTACCATTATACTACTGGTTTATAAAAATGCAATTAAAATATAATTTAAAATTTATGTTAATAAAACTACCCTGTGACATTGACCAGGATAAGGAGTTTAAAGATGATGTATGAATTAATACATGCGATCAGTAACGAAAACAGATTTTTTTAAGAATCATCCACAGTATCTTTGTATCATATTTATATATACTCCAGTGTCATATTTTACATAGATATGGACTCCGTATGTAACCCTTAATATGGAGGATTTACTGATGTTAACTAACATGCCCCTGTCATTTTGTTATTAAAGAGGGTATATAAGATTGTCTTTTCCTTGGAGCACAAGAGATGCAGCATTAGAGACCTTGCTAAACTATAAAAAATATTAGAGGCGACATTTTGCGTTTGAGCGGATGAGGGTTAATGTCAGGCCCAATTCAGCTAATCGGCACCTAAGCTATGTCTGCATCAGAGGTGAGCGATCGTCATTACAGATTTAAATTCCTTTGATGTCACTTTTGAGAGTATACAAGAGGTTCACTGTAGCAGTTGGGGGGGGGTGAAGTGTCTTACTGGTGACAGTAGGTAATTTGCTGTGGAAAATGAATTTTAACTACAAAGAGCAGCAAATGGCTGGAGTTCGACTGCCTGGGCACTAACGGTAAAGTCCAGGCTTCCGTCTTCACACCCGTTTGATTTTTGACTGAATACAGTGAACACAGTGGACCGTTTCACTAGGTATGAATTTCTCAGGAGAAGAAAGCACCTCCTTCTGTAAACATCTAATTATTTCAGTAATAGGAGTCATATTTAAATAATTAAAAAATATTGACTTTGAGGTGCAGGTGTGTGGTATTGCTGTCAAAGCGATCTCCTGTAGGGTGTTACATTGTTCAAGCGTGCAAAGGTGACGCGGGAACACTGAAGCGGTAACATATTTGCATAAAATTGACAGCGAGAGCGCGCTGATGCTGCCAAGGAGGAGCCGGTCGCGTAGCGATGGAGCCGGCGGGCTTGAGTGGGGAAGATCGTTTTGATGAAAATGCAGGACTGGCCCTAGGTGGGCGGTGAGGGAGGCAGCATGACGATTCCGTAGCTGGATATTCAAAGGTGGTCAAGTCTAACCAGCTGCCTTTATTCTTACATTCTGATGTAAAAACCATGGCAAAGCATCTTGCGCTTACGGAAGGCTAAGGTCGCAGTGTGATGGGCGATGCCCACTGGAACACACTTGTTTAGCAAAGCAAAGCTCATTGCTGTGCTGGCAGTTTGCAGTAAGGGGATTTTGGCTGACGTTTCATGCGTCAAGTTTCACACACAGAGTTCCAGAGCACCCTTCCGACGTGCAAGCGATTAGCTATCCGGTCCCCGCAGCAGTGACATTGGCATAGCCTGTCAGGAGATATTAATGAATTTGGACAGGATGAAAAATAATGACACATACTGTATATGAGTCAGCTATGAGTCACCTGGAAGCATGAGTCTATCACCGCAAGATGAAGCCAGATTTTCCGGCAGCTAAGGTGGAAGGGATGGATAGTGAGAAATCAGGACTAAGGTCTAGAATTGAGAACTAGACCGCCAACCAGATGTAGCTGTGAGGATACGCATTAATACTTTCATGCAGTGGGAACTGAAGAACTCATTTTTGACGCTTGTTAAGACGGATACACCAATTCATAGCTGAAACTCTGTGAAACTCAGACTTCCTAATGAGGGAAGTGACTGAAAAGCAGGAGATGCCATAAAAAGGTAAACATGAATACCCAGAACGCACCAGAGAGACTTCTCAGTGGAATCTTCCAGTTTGGGATTCATTCTCCATCCCTGGAGCAGAACGCTGAGTGAGTTCTTGAAGTAGAAGATGCAGGACGCTGATACTGGAGAAAGCTCTCCAACCTGGTGTACAAAACTACCAAACAAACCACTGAAACCCCTCATGGGCCTCGCATAGCACTCAGTTTTTGTTGATATGAATTCGGGTATGCAACAAACAGAAATATTCGCAGTGGAATTTAGATGCCAGTTAGTAATGTATGAATAATATGTTTAAGTGCAGATCTGCTACTCATTAAAAAAAATGTTAGCTTACCCATATATTTTCCTAACTTTATTTATGGAACTGGATATTATACTGCAGGAAATTAAGTGCCGTGATGAAAGGTGCTATCCTATAGGTTTGGTTGGGACCTGAATTAGCAAGCTTTGGGCTAGGAGGTCCCCATGTGCATTACTAGAGAAATTACAAGGTACGAAGAACAGCAGAGTTCTGAGAAACAGCTAATATCTGGAAGTTTTCCGCAGCACAATTAGATGTTAAAATTTTGTTAGCGTGTAACATTCAACACCACAATGAACTGACATCCAGTCCAGGTTGTTCTCCTGCCTCGTGCTCAATGCTTCATGGGATTGGCTGGATTGTACTGAATAAATGGATGACATACAGCAACAATATAAAATGCCATTTTGAGTAACACTATTTTCTCTCTGAATCATGCATTGGTACAGCGGTTTATTTTGAATAAGTTTAATTTGAACTGAAATAATTTCCCTGCCTGCAACACAATAACTGCAGTGAGAAGCCCAATTAATACTAAACATCCAATATGATTGTATTCTTATAGTTAAATTTACTTACTGTGCCTGAACAGCAACATAGAATGAATTAGTATACTTTGCACAGCTTGGTAAATGCACACACATACAACCTAAAGCTATAATGTATGTAATGCTCCAAATGAATTAGATAATAATCCCAGGGAACAATCAGGCTGATATTACAGTAGACAAATCGCTGGGTAGGCCACAAGCACAAATGAGGTGACAAATTAGGGTCCAGCAGACTCGCTGCAAAATTCACGTCAACGCGAGAAGATGCATTTGCATACCTTCCTGCCCCTCTGCAATCTGCAAACCTATGCGAGCAAACCGCCACTATGCGCGTCGGAGTCGCGGACCTGCAGCCACGAGAGGAAAATGACTTATTAAAGCGGTGGAATTGGAAAAGCGCCCCGGAAAGAGCGAATCCGTGCACTTATTATGGGTTTTGATTGCCAGAAAGCATGCCAGACAGCTCCATTGATATCAGGCCAAAAAGTGTTTAAGACTGGAAGAGCCGTAAATAGGACTGTGAAGAGATGAAAAAGCATGGTGTGAACGTAGCGTACAAGGACACATTGGAACACGATACGCTCCGCTTTCCTGGCCGTGTGGGAGCCCCCATTCATTTTGTCGTGCTGTGGTTCCTAGGTGGAGATGTTTGTCCCAATTCCCTTGGTGTTACCAGCGCAACCAGGGAAGAAATGAGGGCACAACCAAGTCCTTTCCGATCCCCAGGTCCAAGAGTGAAATCCAGCAGATCTCAGTAGGTGCACAGAACATGGCCGACCCAACCATAAGTGAAATTTGAATTGGGACCCCTTTCCCTAACACATACACATACACCACAGGCTGATCAGGCTGGGGTGTGGGGGTTAGTGGCCCGGGGCCCTGAGTAGCCGATTGGTTCGTTTATGCCTTGAGACAACACATAGACACAATCAAGGCTTAAAGGAATCAGGGTGATGGATGCTCAACATTCGAGCACAGAGTGGGGGGGGGGGTAGTCTGACACTATAGCTGGCTGAAGTACAGCAGCGATCTAACAAGGTGAGGTCAACTGCTTCATAAATGTGTTTCATATCTCGTACACTTTCAGCATGGATCTCAGAGCTGGAGGGTCAGGCCCACTGTGGTAATTCTTCACACACTACTCTCACCCAAAGTCAATAACCAAGATCTGAGTCAAGGAAACGGCACTTGGAAACAAGGCACCAAACTGATAGCTAGACAAGCCAACAAGAGGGTGGGGTGAATTGACTGGGTCAACTGTTGGCTTTATTGCAGTTCTATTCTAGCGAATAGACAAACTTGGGGCTGTGGGTAGAAGCCAATGACTTAATAAATGCCAATCACCTTCAAATGCTCAATTCAAACGCTTTATTCAAACGTAACATCACATTCCATTCATCCGCTCAAAAAGCTGAAGTTTTGCCCCAGACGTGACTACAGTTTTCTGTAGATCCATATTTGCTTTTACTTCTCATTTGTTCTTTCATTGTACTCTACAGTATACCTTCTAAATAAGTGAGTAACCTGTTTGGTAGAGAAAACTGTCTGTCGACAACACACTCCAATATTTCACACGTAACACCCCCTTAACCTCTTACCACTCACATTTGGAAAAGGCTTTTGTTAAGGACTAAATCTACCTATATTGATGGAACACAGCCAAAGATAATAAAAGCCTATTATCTATCGCTATAGGAAATTATATAATTATATGCTAAGTGGAGCATTAGCAGGGGCTAGCAGCGTTTTTACAGGATGGTCATAATATCCGGTGCTTTTTGCTCACAGGAAAAGTGGCTTCTCCATTCAGTCCTGATGCGTGTGCAGTCCTGAATAAAGCCGCTAGTCTATCTGCAGATGACCCTCAGTTGCTACAACAATGCCCCTGTTGCCTTGCTCAGCAAGACCAAGTGGGTGTCGGACAAGCTGTTGAGCCTGGAGTAGGGCGTTGTGGTCCTCAGCTGGAAGGTCAGTTCCCAACCCTCCTGTGTATCTGCTGTATGTGTGTTGAAGGCGCAGGATGTGATACCAAGGTTGTGATTGGTTCATTGATTCAGTTCTTCATTGAATGATCCTAAGGTGCATCTTTGAATTTCCTGAGACATTGTAGTGCCCCATCATGAGGGAGAATCTAACAGGACAAAGGACTTTTCAGATACTTTTCCTACTCATTTCAACAATTCAACAATACAAAAATAAATACAATGCAAACTATACTATACTATATTATGCTACATTATGCTGTGCTATACCATACAATACTATGCTATACCGCATTATACTACACTACGGCTATGCTATACTGGTTTTATGGTTACATCCTTCAAAGATTACATAAAAGGTCTCTAAAGAGGCACTCGGCGTTACCAGTGTATTTCCCATATTACTGCAGCTCATATTCCCACTTTTATAAGCTTTCGGATGCCTGTGTATTTGACTTATATTGACACATATTTCGTGCCAGGCTGTGGCCTTGGAGCTGGGATAGTATGCCTCACCCTTCATTTGTGAGTCTAGATCAGCTTCTCTCTCTGCAGTGACATATTTAATGGAAAAAAAAATTTAAAAACCCAAGGTAGTGCCCCAGTAGTAGCACTGGAAATACCTCCTGAATGTTATAAATTATTGAAGTTTCTGCAAGGGAGTCGTACAGATATGCATAAATTTCAGCTGCACAACATTAGCTATATTAAATCAACTGCAATCTCCCACTGGTGCATAAAAGTGGCCCAGTTCGGTTGGTTTAGCCTTTCAGTATGCCAGCTTTGCATATGTCTCTACAGAGTCTCTCAGTTAGTGTCAATGTCACCTGACCTCAAAGCCCTTAGCATTCCATACAGAAGCCATGATATGGGGGGGGGGGGTGGTGATGCTTGGTCACAGTTCTTCTCAGATGCTGGACGAGGGTAGAGGCCCGTGAGCTACGACACACCATCTGAGATGCAGGAGTCTGTCATCAGGGGCTACACCATGCTCTCCTGCTTCAAGAAGGACGCCCACAACATGGAGACCTTCCTCAAGCTTCTCAAATGCCAGCAGACCGACAAATTTGGCTGCTTCCTGTTCTGACCTCGCCTCCATCGCTGCCCTCATACCTCTTACCTGCTGAGGTAAACACTGGAATCACATTCATACACAACTTTCTTTTACATTACCAGGTAATAGATCATTCTATTTGTAACCCTACTGTGTTTAAACAGCCCACCAAACTGTGTATGCAAGAATACAATGAGAGGAAAATATGCAGGCACATTGCCTTGCCCTATTTTGTTTTAACACAAATTAGCAAAATGCTACATAGGTAGAACAGGATTGGGGATTTCAGGACATCTGTATATTTTTAAACTAGCGTGGGAGAGCAAGGAACAATCTCGCAGGATCATTTGCATGTGGCTTCTTTCCGAAATATGCATAATTTTACCATTGATTTTTCACTCCCCCTTGTTCTAAACTAGAGTTTGTATTCTGTCCTGGTTTTCCAGCACCACTCTGACAATTCAATCACCCCCTATGAATTCTGGGAGATTTTATTATTATTATTATTATTATTATTATTATTATTATTATTTGTTTTTTTCCTCCAACTGAGCCACCCTAACCTCAACATTATTCAAAATGAAAAGCCCCTCCCTGCAGACGGGGGAAACAGCAGTGATCAAAGGCAACCCGCATGCTACAGTCTGCGGAGACTGTGGGGAAATGTTCTGTCAGGGAATGCAGAGGTAGAAAGAGAAATGCTGTGGGGGGGTGACTCATTCAAACCGAATCGGAAACAAGGATTATAATCATATTTTAATGGATAACTTTGTTGAACTTAAGTCTCATGTGACGTTAATCTTTATTAGCATTTATTTTACTCGCATGGCAGCCTGATTTTCTTGTTGTGTCAGATCTTATTTCTGCTGACTTCGAGAAAGATTTTAGTTTGAATGTGCATTTTCACTTTTTTATATATTTTTTTGGCCCAAAGTAGGAGGTGCAGTGCTTAGGGGAACCGAATAAAACACGCCAGGCGATGATCAAAGCCATAACCACAATATCTCTCATTAAAATATCTCATTACGTCCAGTAACAAACTCCTAATTAGTGCACGGTGGCTTTTGAGTTTGCTCTGATAAAAATGGATAATTAGTAGGCATAACATGAAATATCTTGTACGCATTAATGTTAATAAGGAAGTGATTGGTTCATCCAAAGATGTTTTCTTACATCTTATCTGCTTTACAAATCATGGCAGAATTCTGTAAATATACAATATTAAATGCACACATCCACCCAGTCATTTATCCATCCATCATTCATAACCCCAACCTCATACTCATTTCAAGGCCTCAGAGAGCTGAACAGCACAAGGTGGGGGAAGCCATGGATAGGATGCCACACACCCACACACACACACACACACACGCACACATCTATATTATATATATATATATATATATATATATATATATCAGTTTAATTCTGTCTGATAAGTTCCATACAAATGACATTTGAGAGTTTATTTTTAAACCCAGTGAGGTTATATCTACCTGTGCAGATGACCAGCTTTGTGAGGCCTTCTGATGACATCGACACGTTCAGCTAATAGTGCAAATGGTTTCTTCTTTCTAGCCCCCCCAAGTGAAGCAGCACCCGGCTCGTTCTCCCGGGTTTCACGGACGCCCTGCTCATTTCTGCTCAATCATCGCACTGATTGTGCTCATGCACCATACCCTCGTGTTGAAAGCCTGATGACTTGTTTATTCTTTATTGAATTTGTACAGGGGGCAGCCTGTAGGGCTTTACCTGTGTGGAAACTGCAGCTGACAGAATCATTATAAAAAACAATCTTTTCTCACTGATATCACTGGCACCAGGTAAACACACATTTCAGGAGCCACAGTGGCTTTTAAGCCCTGCAGGACCTTACATGTATTATTTATTAAATTGTACACGTGCGGTCTATTTAGAAAGTGGTTAATGGTAAGATGGTCTGTCTGGCTCCATTAGATGCATTTCCTCTGTGCACAGCTGATTTATAGTGCTGCCCAGATGGGTGTGAATCTCAGATCACTCAGTCTCACCTCATATGACCGGTTCACCGGCCTTGCTGAGCCCGTGCTTTGCATCTGTAATCCTGCTTTGTTTTTTTTTTTTTCATGCCCTGCCCACCAGTGTTCCCCAGCCAATCAGACAGGATCTCCCTCTCTACCTCTCTCCTTCCAGTTTGCAACCAGGTGTTAAGAGAGAGAGAGAAAAAGAAACTAAAAAATACTAAAAACTAAAAAAGAACATATAGGTGACAAGAAGGCCAGTGCTAGGTTAATTACTATACCTGGGGAACTGCTGTTAATAAAACTATTTCAAGTTTAAAAAACAACTTCTGCTCCGTCTCACCTCTGTATCTGTGCATGCAAAAACATTTTAACAACCCTATTAACAACCTTATTCGGCTTTAAAGGTACCTTTTGTGTGAGTTACATTGCATAAAAAGAATTATTTTTCATGTCTGAGTCGCCAGCCTTTACAAACTTAGACTTTCTGCCCCTGCTGAAATCCCATTTTCGCGAGCCGATATGTTGCTAAATTTATAAATCGCACTTCAGAAACATCTAAGTCGTAATTAAACTGCTTGCGGAGCAAAGCCAGCAGCCAGCTTTTGCTAATCAATTAAGCATGAAACTCACGCTCAAGGAGGTAAAGTGTGGGAATTGCGTGGGATTCAGATGCTCTGGTCCAAGATTCCAATATGTGATTCGGTACCAGACCTACCCTTTAATAGGTCTTTTTAATTATCGTTAGTATTGTAATTGACATTATGAGGTGTGAAAGAGAAAAAAATCCCATGCATCGAGGGAAGGAAGATTCTTGGCTAAATGTTGCAAGATAAAACTGTCATCTGCTCCCTGTGCGATGTGCCTGACAGATATATAAGCCCTGCATTATTTCCGAGATAGCTGGTTCGTAATGGAAGCCACAGAGAACGTTGCCTGGCGGGTCCCATGAGGGATAAGGAGTGTGTTATCCCCACCTCCATCTACCTTACCCCTCATTCACGAAACCTTCCTTTCCACAAGCCAGCTGCTTATTTTCCATTTTCCGATGGTCACGGGCCCATTTTGCGTCCAAGTCAGAGGAAAGACAGCTCATGTGGAAGGGAGCCAGCTCCACAATCGGTAATTGACAGCCAGCAGGTATTGCACTTGATACCCCCCCCCCCCCAGCCCTGCCCCCCGTTGCTAGTTAAGGATATACAGGAAGATACCACTGTTGCTGTGCTTTGGGGATGAAACTTTTCACTGCTGTTTGAAGAATGTTAAACTTTTGATGCACTATATGAATATCCATCGCTCGTTGGTATCAACCCCATCCATCTGTCCATGCACTGCACTTTCCTGCCATGGTACCATAGGTGGCAGCAGCGTTCTACATTCTAAGCTTCTGTAGATGTTTGCCCTGGGGCCCCTGATGGAATCACATTTACACAAGACTCAAACTGGCCAATAGGGAGTCAAGACCCTGGACCTGGGGGCGGGGATAAACCCTTTGATATTCAGAGAATGTATTCCATTGGGCTGCACCTACTGCATATGCAAGGGAGAAATGGGGGGGGGGGGGCGCTGCTGCCACTGCAGCTGACATTAGTTCTAACCTTAGATGATGGGGGAGGGGGGTCATCCATTTCTCATAAGTGAGCTGACATGGTGGAATTCTGTCCTTTTAACATAGCACGAGCGACTGTGGGGGGTGGGGGGGCACAGATACAGTGACAGTGTTATAGAACAGTCCTTTCGTGATTAATAGTGGCCCAGAAGGTATAATCGGGGGATGGAAGAAATAAACGCAGAGAACAAATCACAATAACAATGGGAAGGAGGACAGCAGTGTTCCAGACACTTTTTAACTTCAATCTTATGCACCTTATTCCAGTCTTTGCTTCTGTGCCATCTACAATCGACTGGGATGAGTCGCAGCCAATCAGACGTCGACATGCTGACAGTCTCCGGGGCAGGATGTGGTGGCGAGGCCTAGTGTCAGCGGTGTCACGTTGGGCTTCCTGTGCTCTAATCAGTTCCGCATGGGGGCCTGGGCCCAGAGCAGGCCTGCACACAGCCAACCAGGTTGCTGGCTGGAAACACCAGGGAGACACAGGCCAGGATCGGGTTCTGTCCAAGATTCATGGTCATAAATATTAAAGTCCTGCTCTGGGGGCGATGGGGAACCAGATGACTTCATACTCTAAGCATTATTACCTGAGGTAAGGAAATTCACACTGCGGGGACGTGAGACTGAAGGGCTGCCGGTGCGGGGAGAGGGACAGAGGAGGAGGCCACGAGGGAGATGGAGATCAATTCGGAAAAACAGTGATAGCTGGAAGGCAGTAGCTGGGAAGAAAGAGAGGATGTCGGGCACGTTTTGCACTCTGTGATAGGGGTCTCACATCCTCGCCGTTCTCAAGCAACACTGCTGGATTTACCTGCCAAAGCTCAACGGCTCAGGGCAGCAGATCTATCCGTCAAACCTCTCGGCTGAGAATGCCATCTCACCTGCACCCCCTACTGGTCGTGGTGAGACCCCAGTGCCTTTTGCAAAGTGATGCCGCTTTGCCTTTAGGACTGGGTCTATCATGAACACCATGGCAAGCGATTGGTGCTGGGGTGATGAAGGAACGTTTTGAGCCCCCCACCACAAATTCCCACCCCCGTAAGAAGTCCTCACCGCGGGGTACAGCTGTCAGACGGGGGCAGACTAAAGAACAGCAGCAAACCACTGGGCAGCAAGAGAGGGGAGATGACATTTCCCCCAGTCGACTTCACAGCCCCCCCGCCGCGACTTCCCTGGGGGACCTTGGGGAGGCTGCTCGTATGTGTCAGCAGAGTCGAGGGTCAAAAGTCAAGGGTCGCGCCTCTCCTAACTGTTTCAATGTGTTCCCAAATGTCAGACGGGGCCTGTCAGGTTGTAAGAGTGGGATAAGGTTTCAACCCGGATCCCTGGCTGTGAGAAAGGGAGACAAGGGTGCCAATCTGAACTAGAAAAAAATCTTGGTAGGAGAACAGACTTTATTATGAAGCGAAGCTCATGTTTCATTGAAAAATATGGAAAGCGAATCTAGTAACGGATCAGGGCCATCCCTTAATCTTTATCAGTTGCTTATTTGCTTCGAGCCACTACCACCGGATTACACACTTTAGCCAGGATTTGCTTCCCCGATAGACCCCCACTCGGTCATCTTGCAAAATGCACCCCGCTGGACGAAACAAACGGACGAGGCAATTACATTTAATTATGCCTCCGGATGCCAGCCAGTGGTGCGGCACGCGGGAAGAATGTTTATTAACCAGCAAGCCAGTGACGCAGCACGTGCAGAGATCACGAGCTGACCTCCTGGAATCGAACCCGGAGTGGGCCTGCAGTAGGATTTACACCAGGAGGAAATGAGCCGATTATCCAAGCAGCTGCTGCGAATGGGCCCTTCGCTGTGAACTCTGTGGGAAAGGCACCATCAATCCTCCTGCTAGCCGTGTTCCTTAGCCATTCTGCAGGCAAACCCACCCTTCAAACTACCGTCAGTACCACTAACAGCCCTCCTCACCCCAAGTCAGGCATTCTTAGAACAATAAAAGGACATTCTGGATTCGTTTTGGAATCTCTCCAAGGTTCTATAAGGTACGCTGAAGGCTAAGTAGGAGAAAGCATTGAGCTTGAGCAGACTTAGGTTTTTGCGCTACTCTGGAGAAGTTTGAGTGTGGTTTCGGAACCCAAAATTCCGATTTCAAACACATGCCTGTAAGTTGTGCTTCCTAAAACCTTAACCACAGTGTGCACCTTTATAACTTTCTTACGCCTGGAAGGCTATGTGTGTGTGCAAGACCTCTCCACAGTCACTTGGTCCTCTTTATTATTATTATGATATAGCCTTTTTTTCCCAATAGACTGGCATCGCATACAGGGTATACGCCTTCCTTGTGCCCTGCGTCGCCTGTGTAGGCATATGAGATTCACCAGTGAAGTGAGCTGTGTTTTCTGTTCACAGATAGGGTGGTAAAGACGTGGTTGTCAGTAACGCAGCATGAACAGGGCCTTGGTGTCATAATCTGCAGGCCCATCGCAGGGTGATATCTACTGATGTGTCAAGATGTAACAACACCTAAAGAACGGTTATTAAGAGCAGTAAGGGTAGCAGACACTTTAGCGTTTTGGGACACGGTTTAGCCTTTGCAGATCAGGCCCCATGGGAGGGGCACAGCTGTAGGAGTCGATTATGAACAGGAATTGAATAAAATGTCCAGCTGTGTGAATGAAAGCTGCCTTGGCTATAAACCTGCTGCTAAACAATTAAGCGAATAAACAAAAAGCATCCCCTCATTGTGTACACATTGCATCATCGTCCGTGTACAACAAAAGCAGCCCCCTCCCCCGCCCCGAGTAAAGCTCATTCACCCGTACCTCAGCAGCTCTCAGTAGGCGATCGGCTACATGCCCTGGGAAGGCTGCCAGCACCAAAATGCCGGTAATAAATATCATCACTTCTTTTTTCCCCATAAAGCATTTCTTTCACAACCTGGTCGACATTCTTTCCATAAGTTGTCTGACAATTATGCTTCACTCCGACCCCCCCCCGTCAACCCCCCCACCGAGCCAGCCCTCACAATCCCAATCTTCAGGCCAACAGTGTCATTCGCATCTCGAAAGACAAACTGTGCTGAAAACGTAATTGGCAAGTGTTGCTCTCGCAGACATAGAAGAATACCCTCTTATTTTTCATATAAACCCCCCTATATTTGCCTATTTTGACCCAGATTAAACTCAATATATCAGACAATACAAGGGCTCATTCTATTGAGTAGCTAAAATAGTTTTAATTGCAGTTGCTTTTATTTATATTGATCTTAACAGTTTGTTTGCTTGTCTGTTTGTTACTTAGAATCTCGAATCTTTGTTCTCGCTTCAATATGGTATCATACTTTGAAATGAATTTTAGACTATAAGACTTGTAAGTATCTCAGTAAACAAATACACATGAACTCAAACTGGCCCTGATTCTAAAGCTGGACTCTTTTATATGCAGCTTGGATAAACCCAAATAAGTTACTGAAACATTTCAAAACAAACTTTGCAACCTAGAAATAAGTACAAAGCAGCAGCTCCCGCTAAATGCAATTTTTAATTTTTTTTAGAATTTTTTAAGGAAGAGAAAATGTATATCGTAATGCGGTCAGGTTGTGGACAGAGAAGCATGTTTACCCTCTCCCATACAGGACTGAAATCATGTCTGCTCCTGTTTAAGAAGCTCTGCTGTGACTTCAAATGTAATCATTTCCTCTTAGGATACAGGGAGGTTTCTTCCAAATGTGTGGCTTTCATTACTACCTGAAGAAAGGAGATACTAACTGTCAGCGTGCCCCTGGCCCTCTGCCTCAGCATCCTAAATGAGTTTTCAGAGGTATGGTGAAGCTTGTAATAGCCTTGCATTGAGCTTCTATTTCATTCCCACACTTCTGTTTACACTGCAGTGAGGTTGAGGGTAAGCTTGCACACACACACACACACACACACACACACACACATGCTCACACCTTTACATATGCAAGCACACAAAGATACGATAAGCTTGGCAGAATATCTCTTCCTGTGAGACCATAGCACTCATGACATTTTTGGACTGTTCAGAATGCAAAAAATCTCGTTTATTTTTTTGCAGTCATTAACCATTTAGCATACTGTTTTAGGTGGGTAAAAATTAAAGCATCTTTTTTAAAATAAAACTGGACTTAACAGGGATGAAGAGGAGATATCGGGTGTCTTTGGAAAAATGACTTAAACGTGACAAAGTAATGAAGGAAAAAAACGTGCCCTTTAAAAGCACACAGATGGGGAAACTCTGGATTCTGTGCCACACAGACAGGCGGCAATCTGCTCGGTGTGTGTGCCTTCCTGCGTCAGAGTCACACTCAAAACAGGCAGCTAACAGCCACGGAAGAGTGAGCTGGCCCTCAAACGAAGGTGTCCTTCACTCGGGGAAGTTTAGACAGGTTCATGAGAGGCGTTATTTACCCACGAATAGCGTAATATAAAAATTAGATAGAAACTTCTGGAGGAAATTATAGTGAGTTAGAGTGGCAGAAGAGTACACACAGACCGACATAGAGGCAAGCGAGGACGGTAAATGCAACGATTCAATAAAATATTCATTTGTACAATTATAAGTACACAAGTGTAAAATGAAAATGATTCTCAGTTCAACCAAAATAATAATAATAATAGTCATGACCCTGAACAGGCTAAGTGGTTATAAAAAATGGATGGATGGATGGATGCATAATAATAATAATAATAATAATAATAATAATAATAATAATAAAATACAGCCAGCAGTAAATTGTCGAGAGGATAACACATTGTAAAATGCCGGGTAATGAAGTGAACACTGCCCGCATACAGCTACTCGGCAATCTAAACACCCTGTCAGTTTACGCTCAGTGGTGAAAATGTTCCTCACGTAACTGTCCACAGCAGGGCTGTGCACATGTGCTGGTGTTTCGCAAATTGCAGCCCTAAAATACCTTCATTTATTTCAGTAACTACAGGCTAGAAAAATAGAAATAGAGAACTATTACCTTAAACCAGTCATATATGTGTGTGTGCGTGTGTGTATATATATATATATATATATATATATATATATAATTTTCCTCTGCTGACATATAGTTGAGATTGTCAGACCAATTGGAGTATAGTTACGAATGACTAACACTAGACAGCGATTTCATTTATTGTTAATTTCAGGGTGGTGACAACAGTCCGGAGGGAGGTCGGGTCGAGAACAAAGACACTTTTGATACATATTACAGAGAGAAATGGACACCACTCAAAGGTACTGAGAAGGACTTGATGGGAAAGGCAGACGGGGTGCACGTCTTTGTACTAAAGTCTCTGCGTCTGAGGGGGCGTCTGAGGTGCCACTCTCGGATCTGTTAGTGTTGCAATGCAAGGTTGGTGAGAAATAAAATAGGGATCCAAATGTAATAGGGCTCATTTTTACATTGCAGGAGAAAAGGATCTCTTTGCTATTAAGAACATGTACCTTCACTTTGATTAATACCACGTTAGATTGATGTTCCATGTACAACCCCTCACAGCACCTACTGAAGGGTCTGGAGTTTGCATCTTCTGAACATTCCTTCCTCTGGTACATGTAGATCCCACTGACTGCTGAGAGAGATGGGGGGTTTTGTGGTGTGTGATCCCTAAACTGCCTTTAGTGTGTGGGGGTCTATGTGTCATGTGCTGGACGTGCAGCCCATCGAAGGCTTCTGTCCCTGACTTGTGTCCTGTCCTGTTTAGTTACAGGCACAGTGAAACCTTATAGCAGGTAAGCAATTTTGGGTTTGAATGGATGTAGCAACCAGGACAATCTGGATTCAGGGCTCAGCAGAACTCCTCCACTCTCGTGGTTGATATGACCCGGTAGAGAATATCGGTATACTTGTGGGTGCTGTTTGAATGTAAGGGAGGGCTTTGGGAGGGGGGGGGGGGGGGGGGGGGGGCAGTTCCTAGAAAACCAAAAGAACGATGAAGGCTGTTTGCTAAGCCCTGGGTTGGCTG
>JAAGVU020000097.1:895835-914141 GCA_011763525.2 Mormyrus iriodes | reverse complement strand
AGTCTGACTTAACACAATCCCTTCTTTTGTGTTATGCTCCCATGTTTGCTTCTTACAATTTGATATTCCCGTAAGGCATGCCGGGTAAGTAAAAAGGATATATATCTATATATGTTTTTTTTTTGTGTCCCAAACAGAGAGCAAGTGATAGCGAGAGAGAGAGGCAGAGAGAGAGTGAGAGAGGTTTTTCCTTTGCGTCTACTGACATGCATTGTTGTTTGTTCGTTTATTTTGGTTTGCATTTTTCTTTAAGATCGTATCCGTGTTTGCAGTTTCTGTTGTCTCGATTATTGTCTTGTCTCTGTCATGTGGTGACACGTCACGTGCCACACGATTCCGCCGTGCGTTGCCATGGAGACGCTGTTGCCATCTTTGTGGTGGCGGTGGTGGCGGCCGGCTAGGCACGTTGTTGCCCACATCGTTGTGAGATTTCAGAGAGCTAAGCACGACTCTCCCAGGAGACAGGCTGAAACCGTAATATCCTAAACACTGGTTATGCCATCGGCCATCAGTTCATCACGATTACATATCTTCAAATAAAATCAATGAGAAAATATTGAACAATACATGATTAAGAGATCTTCAGACATAGGATTCTGTATGCTATAAGTCAGAGAGAAGTTTACCTGTTAAGATGTTTCCTCACCGTACCCTTGGTCATTTTTGGAATGAAGCAGCATCTGTTTAATAAGCCAATATTTCCTGATTTGGGATTACCTTGTCGCTACATGTAGATTTAAGCCATCACTTCCGGAAAAAAGTTTCCCCCACCCACTCCCAAGGGAATCAGCGGTTTATAGCACGTCAGATGAATGTCCACCCATAAAGTTACATTTAGCATAAAACAGGGGCCCTGGGGGCCTGTAGAGCAGCCATGGAGGGGGCGCAAAGACGTGTCGTAAATTGAGGAAATGCTGGTATTATCATCCGACTCACGCAAGCCAACCCACCCCCCCAACGAACCATAGCCTTCATGGTAGAGAGTCCCTAGAGCTGGTCTACTTTGCAAAAAGGCTGAGAAGCTCTGATACAGAGGAGCTCTGCAAGAGCATTACAGGGGCATTTACCACAGGGAAAAGAAAACCCTTCAGGAGGAAGACAGTAATTCCAGATGCTTCAGGAAAAACAGAGGTCCTAAGTTACGAGGAGCAAAGTTCAAAACTCAGGGGCAGAGTCTTCCACGAGAAGCTATCAGAAAGTATCGTTAAACTACACGGGTCTCTTGCTGGCGTGTAGAGATGCAAAGCCACGCGATTGTGGCCTTCCATCTCCAGAGAACATCATTGCATCATAACTGGCCCAGGAAGTGAGGGCAGGATCGTATTAACCATAAGCTCAACACCAGCCCAACACAGCGTACGAGCTTGTGGCCCACAAGAGAGGGGTCCTGACTTACTCTCCCTGAGGTAGTGAAGGTGGGACATAAGGACATCGGTGCTGTACGCGGACGTGAGCCGCAGGAAGTCGTCCTTGGCCATCCTGCAGAGAGCCTTGCCGTCGGTGCCCTGGAATGCTGCGGTCTCTACCTCCAGCAGCCCGTACTCCTTGACCGCCCAGTCCAGCCACTGCCGTACATGGTCCGGGGTCCACAGGGCGGGGTCTGCGGAGGACCATTCGAATGTAAGCTAGTGCTGTCGCCTAGGAAACCGAGGTCATGGTGCTGCATTGATATAAGCTCACTGCTACCACACCCACAATTAACAAGGAGCATAAGATGTTAACATTTAGTGTAAAAACACAAAATACTGTAAATCCTCCCATTGGGAAAATGTTGAAAAACTAAAACATTCTGAAAATGACCCTTAATGGAGGCATAGACATGATTGTTGAACATATTTCTTTTCCTTACAAAAACCTCCCCAGTTAATTACAGCACAATATTATAACAGTTACGAATTTCCAGATATAATCAATATAACTCTCATTATCATTATTTTTATTATGATTTGCTGTTGTCCGCTGGTCGCTCCGCAGTGTTGCCAGGGAGTCCACATTTCCATGGCTACAGGGCTCTTCCGTTCCGTCGTGGCCGTCATTTCTCCCAGTCAGCCGCTCGCCGCGTCAGGCCCTCGAGGCCCCTAATTAGCTTCCATCAGCTGGCTGCTCGGAATTAATCAGCACGGCGATGTTTTCATGATTCCTTTTGGACAACGGGAGGGATCGGGTGGGCCGGACAGCGGCGGGCAAACCGTGGGCCGCTGACACAAAAGCTTCAAAGGGTCCGGCGACCACCGGAGTGCGTTGCACACCGCTCTGGCGGGGGCCGCTGAATAAAAGATGAGTCCGCAGAAGCACAAGCCGTCTCGGGGAAAAAGGGGTTTCATGATAATTTGCATCCTTCTTGTGATTAGAAGGAAAAAGGCTGAAATCCTGTGGCCTGAGTGTAACCCGGGGATTCAACAACATAAACGCAGAGCCATGAATGTGCTGTCCATTTTAGTGGCATTAATGAATTCAAAAACAGAGACACCTCAGGTGCCCCCTTATACACATGCTGTATTCATATCATTGTGGGGACTGAAAAAATGGTCCCCACGATGTAAGGTATGACCACACACACACACACATACACACACTGACATAAACACACACACATACACACACTGACATAAACACACACACACACACACGCACACACACTGACATAAACACACACACACACACACGCACACACACTGACATAAACACACACACACACTGACATAAACACACACACATACACACACTGACATAAACACACACACATACACACACTGACATAAACACACACACACACACACTCTCGGTGACGGTGATTCCTGCGATGACAGCTCTCCAGCACCTCCTACCTGCCGGGACAATGACTCTCCTCTCGTTGGTGCCAGAGCTCGCCAGCAGCCCACTCTTTTCGTCGGCATAGCAACCGTAGGCGTTACGAGTGGCATCATTGCTGCTGGGCGGTTTGGTGCCCTTCAGCAGGCAGGGGGGCGCCGGCGAGCCGCTGTAAAGTGAGGGAGGTGAGGGTGGGGTGACAGATGTGAAGGCTGGGGTTGCAAGGATGACACGGGACCCCCTCCCGTAAGATTGGACAGCATTCTGAACACCGTCCATGCGTGTAACCATAACAGGTGATTCCCAGTCCGGTGGGGCATGGACAGCGGGCAGGCGGATGGAAGGGGGAATGCCAATACCAGCCTAATAAAACAGCCAGCCAATGAGCATTCGGCCTGCTGCCAAATGGTGCGCTAACTGCTAACCGCTAACTGCTAACTTTAGTGCCCATTACTGGGGTCCATCATGACTTTGCCGATGTGAGCCGGTAGCGTAACTCAATGCGTTATAGGGGAGTGTGAGCACCCACCTGGAGCTGCCATTGACATGCTCGTATTCCCGCTTGATGCTCACGTGGCGGGCTGGGCTGAGCCACTCGTGCTGGGGGGGCAAGGGGTGAATGTCGGGGGCGGCGGGGTAGTCCTGGGGTCCCGACGCTGTCATGTCTGGCTTGGACAGGGGGGCGGCAGCTACGTACGGGGGCTCGAACAGGGACTGGTCTTCACTCACAATGGACAGGGCCTCCTGGGGGCCAGAATAAGTAAACACAGGTTCAGGTTGGGCCCCCCAGTGAAAATACAAGGAACAACATCATCTCACATATTACCCCTAGGTGCAGTCCCAGCCACGTACACATGGGGGCGCTCTCCAGCCCCAGTGAAATTAAAGGCCTAGTCATTCTATTCCCACTGGAATTTAGATCCAGCCTTAAACTGCCTTTGATGGAATGTTCTAGCAAGTCAGGTAGCAGGGTGAGTAAGGATCCTGGACTTAACCTGACTAACCTGATTTATACAGTAAAATGCCCCTCTGTATAAACAGGTAAGAAGGTCGCTTTGAATAAAAGGTACAAGTTACAGAAAGTATCCCACCCAACCGTATGCTTATACAGGTTTGGGCTACAGTGTGCCAGGGCTTAACAGGATGCAAGGCACGCATACACACCACCACACACGCGTATGTATTCATATCTTTGTGGGGACTCTCCACTCATTTCTATGGGAAAAACCCTAATCCGAACCATGACAACCGTAACCCCTACCCAGCCCTAACCGTAACCATGAGTAACCAAACAAAATACAAGACTTTTGGCACATTTAGTTTTTTGATTGCGGTCACAGACTTTTATAAAACTGAGTTTCCCCATGTGGGTCCCCACAGCATCAAAATAACAGGTTTTTATCATATATTATTGATATGGGATATTTGCTCCAAACAATATAATATAATATAATATAATATAATATAATACATACATGACCCATGCGCCCACACACACACACATGCGCTGTGCTAATTATCCTGACTGCCCGTTCCTGGGCTGTGGCAGGAAGCAGGTGCAGGCAGTGGAAGGCCCAGGCACAGGGAAACAACGGAGGCGCACACATACTCGAACCCTCAACCCGAGAGGTTACAGATCAGTCACCGTCCCTTCTGCCACGAGAGTTTTACCCAGAGCTCAGGATGAGAGTCACGGGGAGGAGGGCGGACAGGCAGAGCCACGGACGCACGGACACTCCCCCCACACAGCAAACACCCCAGTTGAAGGGAAGCAGGGGGTGAGAGCCACCCTGACCTCCGGCCGGTCGGCCAGCTGCTTCCTCAGGATGCTTATCCTCTGCGCCAGTGTCCTGCTTCCTCATGTCACAACGCATGGACACGCCGAGGAAGTCACCCGGCAGCCACGGACCTCCGGAGCGTCCCTTACTGCGGGGGGGCAGTCGGCAACTACTCTAATCAGTGGCGAGCTCTTCAGTCACTGGTGGGAATACGATAAGTGAACTTCCCGAGGTAATTATGCCCACATCCTGTTTTCTGACAAAACCCAGCAAACACGCCCTGAGACCATCAGGCACGGCGGCTGATAACCAGCGCCCCTCACCTAATCCCTGGGGGAGGGCCCTTCCCCTGACCTGGGCATGCAAACCACCTCAAAACAGCAAAAAAGCCCCCCCTACCCGATTCACAACTTGCAAAACTTTGATCCCAGGTCCAGCTGTTTCACTGTTGCATTCCTTCTGTATTCAGGCTATATCTCTCCTTAAAGGGGAATTCAACACCAAAAGAATAACACTCTCCATCACCAGCTATGGGCTGATATTTCCAAAGGAACAGAGAACCATATCTTTTTATAAGTTTCCAAGATTACTATGTGAAAGATATTTTCCCTCGGAGAGCGACACGTGTGTTAAGTGAATTGCGTTGCCTCTCTGCAAGTTCTGCGTTAGTGATTTGGAGGCCTGCGGTATTTACACTGAAAAACAGTGCTCCCTGCCCCCCTTTTCAATCCTTTGCTTTTCCGCAACGCCTTGGCTCTATGTGAAGGTAAAGGGCAGTGTAGGTGATGGAAATATGCATACTGGGAGTCGTACAAATCTGCCAGCTTCCAGCTCTGATTCACATTCCAGGAAATAGAAAATTACTTCCAAAAAAAATGCGCAGCCTTTGACAACGGTAAACGTGAGGAACATCGAAATCAAAGTTCCCTTTTTAAAAAATGTAATATATAAAGTATGAACTTAGATAAGTATAAACTGCACAGCCAACACAGACAAAATAGTAAATACATAATTTTGTATCCTATTTGTACTACTACAACCCGAGGGCTTGGTGTGAGCAGTTTAATAAACATTAAGCAGTCTATAAAAATTGATAGCGTCGCTGTTTTCTTGTCAGGCAGTGGTGTGGCCAGCTCCCCAGCCGGGGTATCGGGTCCTTAGCTTGCTGACTCTTGCCAGGAGGTGCTGGTTCGGGTCATGGTTTTGTTACATCCACGCCATCGCTCTGGGATACGTCACACGGCCCATTGGTTGGTTTCGGTTGCTTGGGCAACAAGCTCATGCTATAAGACGTCCAGTTTCTCCAGTTTCTGTATTTTGAATATTTTCCTGGCACAGCCAAAGCTAAGGACTGTAAACGGGGCCTCACCTTCTGGTACCTTCCTGTCAGCCGTAGCCTTCCACTTACATTTTTCTTAACCACCCTGACACATGCGAGTCGGGGGGGAGGTGGGGGGGGGGGGTCCACAGGAGAGAGGGAAGCGGAAATCTCCGCAGCAACGCCACCTGCTGGAGCCGAGGCAGAAGTTCAGGTTGGGCAGTGAGTCTCCAGAACAGAGCTTCTGCAGGAAGGCTGTGGGGTTTCTCAAGAAGCTGTTCTTCAAAGCAGAGTCATTATGCCTGTGGCCAAGGGGAGGGCATGACCTGCGAGACGGTCCCTGTCCAGGCCAGGGAAGGTTCTCATGGTGCTCACAAGGCAGCCAGTGGGGGTATTCGGTAGTGGGGGTGGGGGTCCATTTGTTTGAGAAGGAAGAAGGAAATGTGTCATGAAGCCTGATTGTTTCTGTAGAGGTCACACTGCATCCCGGAGCGGGCTGATCAGGGCAGCCGCCGAGAATGGCCGTCTGTGTGAGCGGCTCCGGCATCTCTCACTTCTGCCTCCCGAACCGCCCGATAGGAATGACCGCCACCGTGACTCGGTTTCGGATCCCGCCATCGTGCCCGGGAGAGCAGCTAGGACTTACTCGCTCCTGAACCACATAGTGAGCCTTTGTCCTTAAGATGAGGACATACCAACCAAAAGGGAAAAAAACGACGTTAATTATAAAATATAAAACACCGCACTTAAAGACTGTGGTTTATACTCTAAATATCCGTTGCACATATTTACATAATAAAAAAAATCCGTTTATATATGTAGATTATGGAAAATATCACTCCTAACAAAATATATAGCTTTGAAATAATGAAATTTGTTATAACAAAGACAGTGCAGCGGATTGCTGCGCAGAGATAATTTCACTTTACGTCAACAGTTACTCAATTGGCTCTCTGCAGATATAGCAACAGGAGCAACAACACGAAAGGTTAGTTAAAAGTTTACATTTTTCCTTTCGGTATGGTGGGAAGACAGTGGATTTGTCTGCTGTCCTGAGTGTTGAATATTGGCTGAACTAACACTCACCCCGTTACTTATGCTAGATGACAAAATATAGCTATTACCATCTCATAACACCAAGGCAAAGGTTGTTTTTTTTACATATTATATTTTTTTCAAACATGCACAAAACATTTCTGAAACATGTTTATATATAGTTCTTGCTATTATAATGACCTCTTCAGCGGCAAGCCCGCTATGAGCCCCGTCCAACTTTGACAGCGTTTCTCATTTAATCCGCAAATATTCCCTGCTTTTATTTTGCAGATTAAAACCAGATGAAACGAGAACGACACGTCGGAGTCCGTAGAAGCAGACAATGAGATGTGATAATCGCTTTCAGGAGGCGAAGTATCCGGCGTCCCGAGCGCCGCGGCGGGGCAGATGAGAGCCGCGACCCGTCTGCCGGTCCGCTCCCTTACCTTAACGCTTTCATCCATGTCGGGCAATTATCCCCAGGAATAATCCAAACATGACACTTTGCCGCATTAAATCCACACATCCATGCGTTATGGCGGGATGGAGATGGAGGGAGAGAAAAAAAGAGGGGGGGGGGAAAGTTAACTGGAAGATTTTACCCGCAAAATGTGGGAAGTGAAGTGAGCTCGTATGAGAAGGAAGCGGTGTGTGTGTGTCACTGCGGTGCTCCCTTCGCCACCGCTCCCAAAGAGCAGGATACTTGTCCCAATGAGATAAGCAGGGAAGACAATGGATTTTTTTCTCTTTGAATATTTTCCCTGGAAATGTTTGATGCATTCATCTTTAACATCTGCGGCGCTTTTTGAATGTACACGTCACTGCCAAATTTTTTTCCCCAAAATGTTTTTTAAAGACTCAAAACGGTGATATTATGCCCCTTTAATAAGTTTGAAATGTTTGCTTCCCATAGTTACACAATTATTCGATTGTAAGATTTTATTTCTACATATAAATAATGAGAGGCATCCCTACAGTTTACCTTTAATATATATGAATTGAAATAAACTGTGTCACCTAGAGAATCGAAGTCGGCATTTGAGTCTTGCCTCAGCCTCGAGCAGAAACGGGCTGAAGACAGAATGCATACATATGCGTCGCATTAAGGCAGAAAAAAAAACGTCGTAAATCAAACTAAGGCAAAGACAAAGGTCCCGTAGCAGCGTACCTGTGACAGGGAGTTCAGCAGCGCCGGCCGCCCACAGTCCCCGGTAAGCTTCCCGTGAAACACCATCAATAAGCCCAGGCCAGACCGTAACTGCTGGATGCCTTAGGCTGCCTCCACATGTGTCTTTCCTTTATCCGGCATCGGCCCGGGTGATGGATTGTATATCTTCCCGAATGAATGGGGGGCATGTTGGTCGGGTTCAATAATAAGACCCTTGTTTCGGATTCGGCTGCCCCCCAAGCCTAACCCCATCCCGTGACTTTGGGGGGGATTTTAGGTGCAAGATTAAAAACATACGGATAAGATCAGGCATTAGATCACTGGTGTAAATGATACATATAGTTATGTTTTTTTTTGTTCAATACTATCTGCACTACTACACATGATAATAATAGTAATAATAATAACAATAGGAACGATAAAACAACAACTACAACAATAATAATAATGATAACAATAATAATAGCATTTATTTAAGGCTAATTAAGGAGGAAACTGTCCCTCCCCCATGAAACAGCCCCCACCAGTGAATCTGTAGTTCTGGTGCAGACGGCCACCCTGCAGCCAGCTATCCGTGCACAGGGCAGCCTGGGCCCAGAGCACCATGCAAATCGCCTGCCCTGTCGTGGCTGGCTCGAGGGGTCGGCCTGTCTGCTCTCGATTTGGGGCTCTGCTCGGGGAGAGGGGGGACGGTCCCCTTGGGACCCTCACATCTGGATCTCGCCGAGGTCAAGGCTTTCCCTGCCTCAGGCCGATGCGGCAGTCTAATTAAGATGGGGGGGGGGGTCCCCCCTAATTCTCTGATGGAGGTCACTGTTTGAGTTAATGCTGCATTTTAGCAAAATGCGTCTTGGTGTGCAAACTAGTGGTCCAAGTCAGCTGTAATGCGAACTATGCTGCTCTGCATTCACATATCTAAAACCATTTGTGTAGATTAGAACACTACATAACCAGGCAAGATTAGGGTTACAATATACAGGCTTAGCCAGAGCATTTGGATTAAGGTTTGTGGTCATCATCCAGCTGTTTTTCCAGTGCAAGGTCATGGGGGTGAGGGGCTGGAACCTATCCCAGGCATCGCTGGGCACGAGGCTGGGGACTCCACATACCACACAGAGAACATGCAAAGCCCACACAACAGGTAGAGAACATACAAATCCCATGCACCATGCTGGGAACATGCAAACCCCACAAAACATGGGGAGAAAATGCAATCTCCACAGAACACACGGAGAGCATGCAAACTCCACAGAACACGGGGAGAACACGCAAACTCTACAGAACACAGGAAGAACATGCAAACTCCACAGAACACGGGGAGAACACGCAAACTCCACAGAACGCGGGGAGAACATACAAAGCCCACACACAGCCGGAGCAGGATCTAAACCCCAAGCACCAGGCCCCCCAGATTATGTTTAACCTCGATGTAAAAGTTAACCTTACATTCCTCCTTTATACCTGTCACATTGTCCATTGAAGGGCATTGGTGCGTTTGACCAAGAAAAACACATTCTGAGGAATAGCTCATTGCTTATGCAGTGGCCATTGGATGCTGGTATTATCTGTGACCAAAGCGCTTGATCCTTTACTCTCACTGCAAGAGTTTTGCACAGGAACTCTGTGGATACTTATCAGCAAGTCAGGTCATGATTGGTGCACTCGCGGTGTCTTTCCCTCTCAAGTGAAAGAAAAATAATAAAAAATTAGGGAAAATACTTATAGAAAAACATTAAGTCTGCAACAGACGGGTATGAAATTCTGCTTGAGGCCATAATTAATTGGAGTTTTATTTTTATTGGAGGCACTGAGCCCCATCAGACCATAAGCAAATAAAAAGTAGGCTTGATGGTGGATCCGCTTGAATGAAGTGAGGGTTTTCTTCTGAGGTGAGCTTGGCTCCTATTCTGAGCTGTGCTGACCAAAGTTTTCCCCCACAAAAATGTAAATAACACATCTAAATAACTTCAACCAAGACTCTCCTCCGTTAATTTCCCTCAGTGCTGTAATAAAGGTAAGCCTTTGGAAAATGGAAATGCAAAAATAATAATAAATAATATCTAATTTGAGAAACTTCAAAAGAAATTCCCATATGTGGTCTCTACTGGATTATTTATACAACCATAATTGCAAAAGGTTATACAAATCCAGGACTTCAGATATAGCCTAATTACTACTTCCGGCTAAGATGGAAATATGGTGTTTACTAGCGTTGTGCTGATGTTTATATAATGATTGCACGAAAACTCGAATGTGCCCTGCATTGGGGCATAGCAGCACGGTACAACTAGGCTGCATGAATTATACCGCAGAATTTCAAAAGCAGTAGTTTTTCATATTATATATATATATATATATGTGTGTGTGTGTGCGTGTGTGTATATATATATATATATATATATATAAAAAACTACTATTATATAAAGTATATCTTTCAAAGATTCTTCGCTGTAGATGGTTGGTTCAGATCTTACCACCGCACCGTCCACACTATTTCTGTTCAGGAGGCTTCCTGTATTTTCATGCGTGTCTGCTGTTCGCCTTGTTTACATTCTTCGGAGAAACAAACAAAACTCGTCAGCTGTACGGCTGTCACATCAATTAGACATGTCTCAATGCAAATACGCCTAGATTTGCATTTTCGATAACTGTTTAGTACGCATTTTTACATTTCACTGTTAATTACAGGCAGAGGTTTCAGAAGCTACAAATCCAGACCAAGGTTTTGTTTCAACCAGCCAGTTCAGAACTCTGTGACTATAACTCTTCATACTCAACTGACTGGTGAAAACAAAACCTTGGCCTGGATCTGTACTTTCTGGATCTGAACTTTCCCCCTCTGATTGTAGGTTGAACTAAAAAATGATGTCAATCTTTTTTTTTTTGTCTTACTTTGAAGTGAAATACAGCGTTTGGGATTCTTTGAAATATTTTCGTATAAGAAATGGCCTTAAAAGCTGTCTGTTCACAGTCTTTGCAAAAAAAGGAGTGCAGGACAAAAGCTTGTATAGAAGAAATGCAAAGTAATACGGACAACTCCAGCAGTAATGCCGATAGAGTTGGTGTCCTCTAACACTTCTCTAATTTTTTATTCATGGCACTTTAAAAGCAGCTTCTAGAAGGACAAGCGCTTGTGAACCGTGTGTATTCTGGCCTTCAGCCCACTTTTTCCCTACTTTTAAGTGATGATAATACGCAAACCATAAAATATGGGTTTTGCACAACAGCCTTGACGATGTCACATCCTGAGCAGTAACAGAGGTGTGTTTCCACTTCAGCTTCCACTTTCAACAAGCACTAAATGTCATAAATTGCACCTCTCTAAAATCCCATTTAAAAGCTAAAATCTAAAACCCCACTCAAAGGTCCTCGAATGCCCCTCCCAGGATTCAAAAGAGCGACTGTCTGTCACGTGTCTCCGTGTTTAACCGCCACGTTAGTTTCTGATTGGCCACACCGCTTCTCGAGTGTGATGCAAGATTAGAGGGCCGGCTGGACCAATCAGCTCGAGGTCCTCAGAAAGCTTGGCTGCCAATGGTCCCTGATGCAGCGATGCTAATCTGCTTCTCAAGCACAGATAGAAATGAAATGATGCTTAATTTACCCAAGTATGAGTACAGGTACATTGGAATGCTTCTTTTGACATATCCCATCATGCTCTGCTTTGAGACACATACATATACGTATACACATATATACACAGTTGAGAGCTAAGCTTGGAGTCCGAGCGAAAGTTCATGCCACATCGTTTTGCTTTCCAAAGCAGCCAGACCAGCGCCATCATAACACCGAAAAACAGACACTGGTGCTTTATACTGGCAAAGCAAACGGGGGGGCTGGCCTTCTGGCGAACTTGTGTTCATTCCTGAAGGTCATTACAGTCCTACCTAGAGCCCCTGCTCTCACACGCATGTACAGTATTCATGTATCAAGGAGAATTTACCACAAGTGGAATATTCAGCTGGATAAACTGAACAAAGCATCAGCCTTTCATGCATGCAGGGGGCTTACCCCAAAAATTAACTGTAGGGACACGCCAGTCTGTTTGAACTGGTAATTAGCTGAGGTGTTGGTCTGTGTATTCCAGTATTGTAGAGCCTGTTTTATATTCCGAGTAGGCCGTTGTTCAAAGTCGAAGTTTTAAGATAAACTATTTTGTTGATTCTATTTTGCTATTTTTTCTCGGAGCAAGTCAGGAAATAAGGAGTCTTTATGTTTGTACAAATCGCCGAAGGTTATTGAGAAACCACGCTGCACGTCTGGACACATCATTTTCACAGTTTTCATATATCAAATTCTCTTCTGCACGTCATATAAAGGCACCGATGCTATAATTTAAGAGGCGCTGCTCGGCTTTGCGAGGATTTGTCCATCTTGAAAATGAATGTTTAGATTTCATAAAATCCTTAAAACAACAAATCAGATTTTAACAGTTGACAGTTCACACGTGGCCGCTTTTAAACAGCGGCATAAAACTACCCTGGAAATATACTCTTTCATTCATAATAATCTCATAATAAAAATAGAAATGCCGTCTGTTTCCCTCTGCCTGCAGCGCGCAGTATTGAGTGACTGACTTTGTTTTGATACCGTTCTCAGGTCAGCATGCCTGGCGAAGCATCGCAGTCAGGGGCCAATAGACGTAATTTGATGTCTGAAAGCGCAGAACTTTCGGATTTTCTTTCCATTTTACAGGCAAATGTTTCGATCGCCTCATAAAGTTTCCAAAACGCGTCCAATTCTCAAACGGTAAAAAGGCCTTGCAGTCCCGCATCTGCACCCAATTACCCGGCCAGTGGCTCGCAGGGACTGTTAAATGACTGCCTCCGCTGTCCTGTGGGACACCATTCATGTTAGAGAGCCGCTAGTGTTACATTTTAAGCACCTTGCCGTGCAGGAGAGCTCTGTCCTGCTCCATCATAAATCAACAAAACTTGAGCTCAGAGCTCATAGCTCACTGGCAGACAGAAGTGATATTATGCGAGGCGAACGGAGCCAGGAATCAAAGAGGGGAAAAAGTTGTGGAGAAAGAAACGGGAGAAAATGACAGATCCCTCAGTTTGAGTTAGAAAAAAAATTAAGTCGAATTCAACAAACTTCTGACGGTTTATCAGTCATCTCTCCCCATGCACAAGAAGAGATACAATTCTCCTTTATCAGAGACACAAAATAAGATATATACCAAAAATACGTTTAGCAGAAGTGTGGATATCACTCACTGAACTGGATTTGCTGCAAGTAGAGTTTTTTTTTATTTATTTTTAATCTACTCTCCCACTCACCTTAACCAAGTTTGCTGCAGTTTGTGAAATTTCCTCCCAGATTACGCTCGGACTTTTAATAATAAATATATTTATTCGAATCGACTGTGTGAGCTGTGGGTTTGCCTGTCGTGGTGCTGGAGTCACTGAAGAAGTGGGGTCCCCATGTATCCGGGGAAGGAGGCGTCCAGCATCGCAGCGCAAATCAGCCGTGAAATGGGGCCGAGCATGACCCCCAAGCGACCAGTCTCGTAAAACATAAAGGAAAAAAAAAACACGACCGGCCTCTCAGATGCTTGCAATGTTTAACGGTGAAGCACAGGGCGCACCCGGGGGCGCCGAGATGCGGTATGATGCGCACCGGTAGATCGGCTGCTTGAACGCGAACGGCAGGAGCCGCTCATCTGGATTCACGACACGAATCTGATTTTATTCTTGAGCGAGACTTAATAAATAAAATAAAGGAAATAATTTCCAGATGTCCGCACTCCAGACAAAAATGCGTTCAGAAGCATCGGTCACATGCTCACGGGTTAACGAGGACGGCGGCCGCCCCAGGACTGACACATGAAACCGAAAACGAAGCGGCAGGAGGGTCTCAGTCTGTTTCAATGGCATTATTCACTTTAGCGAGAATTTGTCATAAAGCAGGGAATTAAAGAACCTGGCAAGGCTGAATTACTATCATTGCTTAAGTATGTAGAACTAATTTTTAAAAGACCGTAGACTGTAAAGTGGTGAGTGCGGGCACCCCCGCGGGGTCCTCCTTACGGGGCCGTTCGCTCAGCTCTTTACCCTATTTAATTGGATTTATGTAAAATTGTTTTTTTTTATTATTCTGTGTTGTTTTTCGTTTTTATTATTTGTTGCTTGGATCTGTATATTTCATTAAATTGCCACTTCTGCAGCAGTGATGAAATTCTCTGAATCATTTTTCAGTTAATTGTTTAATTGCTGACATTCTGGGCTGTTCCCTGCCTTGCTTCGGGATAGGCTGCGGACCCCCAGAAAATGGACGGATGGTTAATTGTTGATCGGGTCTGTTGATTAGTTGATGCACCTGTCATCCCTCTAGATGAATAGAAGGCACGTGAGAGCCTGTGGTGAGTTGGTTTCCGTGGATGTGATTTATTTTGCCCTTGGTGTGTTTCTGGATTTGAGGGACGATCTCGGTTTCTTTAGAATGGGGGTGGAGGTCTGTTCCCTCTACGCCGCACGGACCGCAGACGAGGGCTCTGCATTAAGTATGGCCTGCCACAGGCAGCACTTTGTGAGCAACGCTTATATATTACTAGTTTTTGCAGTCATTGAAATTAAACGAGTTTCCCTGCAGTCTGAAGACTGATCGTGTTTCTCTAAGTTTGTTTTGATAAAGGATGCACGACTAAAGACTGAGAGGGCTGTTCTCAAATGATTTATCAGTAGATAAAATTCTTTGCTTCTCTCGTCAGAGAAATTCCAAATTAGGTTTGTCGGTCTTGCTACCAGGTGGCGCCGCACATGCACGTCTGTCTTTTCATTACTGAAATATCATTTGTGGACTCATGACAGAAGGGGTGGTGGAGAATAAAATCTCTCACGAAAACGCGGTACACACGCGGTAATGCACAAACCCGTATGCTCCAGCTTTATAACTCCGCACCAGCTACAAGGCACCAGTCTCGGGAACCCGCTGTCAATCAATGCTCGCCTCAATTAGTTGGGTGAAATCTAAAAATAAAGTCACCATAATATGGGAGCGTAAAACCGCTGGAAGCCGCTCGTTATTCAGCTGTGTGAACCCATAACAAAGTAAATATGTAGTTATAGATACGCAGTTTCGGCCGGCTGCTTTACAAAGTCAAAGGAGCTCACTGGAATGTCACGACAAACGCTCGGAGAAGCTTGTTTTTAGGCAAGACTCGCCTGACAGACCGGGCTTGATGTGGGCTGCTCACCAGACTATGAAATTCTTTAATCTGTGCCGAGAGATGCTCAAATCTGGATGTAATAATGCAGTCCGTCATTGTTCCCAGCGTTTGCAGGGTCATTGTATTATTTTTCCGCTAGAGGGCACTGTGCTCTAAGTTCCAGCAACGGCGTGTCGTGGATTTCCGCTGCTTTCGTCTATTTTCGCTTAAGGTTCTTTAACGAATATAAAAGGTGAAAAGATCCAAGTGTTTCTATCGGCAGTCGTTAAAACCAACTGTCTCTTCAGATGCCTGTGATCACACTACTAGACCAAAATAGTCTGGTAAACCAACGTGTGCTTTAGGCTTGGCAGGAGCAATCAGCTGTAACTGCCATGTTAGACTTCAGAGGGTGGGGGCCAGAAGAAATAGTGCTGTGGAAAATAGAGCCTTTCCACCCAAAACACTGGGGAAAAAATAACACATGACATGGGACAACGAGGCGTGTACCCCTCCATCCCAGGAAAGAAAAACGGGGACGGTATGGGCTCTAAAGTGCCGGCTTGGAGATCGAGTCAAGTGCAATTATGAAGGAATTGCCCCCAGCCCCCTACCCCCAAGGATGTGGCGTGCGAGTTTCAGGATACATACCCCGCACTGGGGGTAGCTTGGGGTCAAAAAGGGGTTGAGCTTCTCCCCCGACCTCATTCTGATGACAAATGAAGAAAGTAGACAGTAGACTGAGAACTCACGGCTGCCCTAATATGCATTTTATTCAGCTCGCGATCACTCGTTAAAACACCGTTAGTCACATACATTAAAATGCAATTCATCACGCTTGGGTGAGCTATGCAATGCATTCCACATGGAATTGTGACGTTACCTCGGGTTCACCAATAGGGGGCACCATTGTGCTGAGCACAGACAGTAGACAACATACTAAATAGTGTGTGTTTGTGTGTTTGTGTGTTTCTGTTCTGTGCACATTTTTGACTCATCTGTGGGGGGGGGGGCATTTTAGGAGTACACTCGGGGGAAAAAATTGATGCTGTGGGGAAGCCCTACATCCCCCCAGCCCCAAAAGTATCATGCTTTCAAAAGATAAAAAGTAATTTCATGGCAATCTTCAACCATTTCTTAGCCTTAGGTTAGGGGGTAGGGATTTTTAACAGTCGAATAAGAGTCCGTGGGAAGTCCCACAAGTATCTGTGTGCTTGTGTGTGTGCATACATGTATTGCGTAGGAAGGGGGTCCTGTGCATGTAGGTCTGTGTGTATGTCGGTGTGTGTGGGTAGCCATGCATAATATGTGTGGTTTGCAAAATGCGTGTGCCTGTGCACATGTGTGGGCATATGTGCATATGGATGTGACAGTCTGTGTGAAAGTGCGGAGGCCCAGGCCCCCCTCTCTGGGGCCCCCTCGCCATTTGCAGTCACGGGTGTGCCTCTCCGACGCCCCCCCCCCTCAGCAGAAAACAAACTCTTTCAGTTTTCTTTCTCATTTCAATCTCGTTGTTGACCGCATTTTTTTTTCTGCCCCAAAGCCACCAGGCAGCTTTAAGTTTAGTCTGCAGTCTAAGTATCGTGTCTGAAACAGGCTCCTTCCCTTTGAAAAGCGATCAAGCCGGCCTTTAAGCTCCACCGTGGTCCTTTACCCTTGGTTATTTAAATCTGTGCACAGTATAGATTAATCACCAAGTGCATCGATACAGGGCACCACATACAACAATCAGCAGCTCTACATTTGATAGATTCTGTCTAGACATATGCTCTCAGTGCAGATTTTAGTGTTGTTTTGGGTTTTGGGGATGTTTTGACGGGCTTGGCCTGCCCCCCCCCCTCAGCTCTCCTGTATCCCTACTAGGCCCCAAGCGAGTTTCAAACATCAGACTGAATCCCTGACACGACAGGCTTGTTTCAAGATGTCAGGCCGATCAGTGGTGATTGGAGCCCCAGGGGCAGATAGCATCAGTGACTGATGTCTGTCTTAGAGGTTGCAGCAGATTCACAGAGCTGCCAAGCGCGTGGGTGGCTAAACATCACCCAGGGTGCACTGCTGTTCCCGCGGCAATAGTGAGGTTCTGGAACACACATGCATTTTAGAATCCCCTCACGCCAGTGTAATGGTTCTTATATCTGTTACGTTGTACATGAATGAGCTTTATGGTTTTTCAGGGGCAGGAGCTAAGGGGTTAATGTTAAAATGCCTGGTGAGGACCTTAAAAAGAAGATGTTATCAGTAGGCTCTGCCTTTCTGTTTTTGCATGCCTTCTCGTTTACCTTTTGGGATGGCACAGCAGACAAGAAACATCATGCAGGTATCCTGGACGCACGTCGATTGCTCAGAGCGGGGCTTTACCAGGGTAGTAAACAAGACTGCACCTTTCCTGTGTTTAAATCCGCAAATGTAGCCAGAGAGCCCCACAGCCATCAAACATTTTGTTCATTCATACAATAGCAACATCTAAAAATAGTCAGGCAGGAAACAGAACAGCACTCTGGCTCACAGGGTATGACCTTGACCTCTCGGAGCGGCCGGGCTCGGAAATGCAAGGGCCAAAAATAGACGCAATCCTCACAAAGACCGCCTTCTTCGACAGAGCAACATCTGCTGACTGGTTAATTTAGGGGAGCGGATCGACGGGATGTCCATGAAAGCTGGAGATGTCCAATGGGATGGACTGGGAAGACCCCACGCAGACAGCAGTCATGTTTTAAAAAGATCACTGCACTATTTCTCAGGCAAGTTCATTTGTAATTGTTCACATAGAAAGGCTTGTGTTTAGACACGTTGGTACGAGCCTGTTTCCAAAAAGGTTGCGACGGTGTGTAAAACGTAAATAACGACAGAATGCAATGACTTGCAAATTATATAATCCCGTATTTAACTGGAAATAGAACAAAGATAACTTATCAAAATGTTGAAAATGAGAAATTTTATTGTTTTATGACAAATATATGATCAGTTTCGAATTTGATGCCAGCAACACGTTTCAAAAAAGTTGGGACAGGGGCAACAAAAGAGTGGAAATGTTTTGTAAGGCTAA
>JAAGVU020000097.1:882113-895735 GCA_011763525.2 Mormyrus iriodes | reverse complement strand
ACAAAGGAGACCCTGAACTGAGCAGCTGAAATTCTGTATCAGGCAAGAATGGGACAACGTTTCACTTTCAAAACTCTGGCAACTGGTCTCCTCAGTTCCCGAACGTTCACAGTTTATTAAAAGGGGAAGTGATGCAACCCAGTGGTAAACAGGCCCCCGTTCCAACTTTTTTTCAAACCCAAATAGTATGACTCAATCCAATGCCCTTCTGGACATCGGATCACATCTAAAAGTGTTGACCTGCATGCCCAGAGTTTGCTATTTTTATGATAATTCAGCCCAATAACGAAGGTGTGACCGTTGATCGAGGTGTTATGACCTCAGTTGACCTGAGCAATGAGTCTGGGCAGTGATTCTGGGTTGTGGAAGTGGAGCCCCTTTCAGATGGTACATGAGAAAGTGACCTAGACCTGAAGGTGAAAGCTACACCTGTGTACTGAGGTCCCCAGAAGCCTCCAACTCAAATCCCTCTCTGATTTTGAACGGTTTCCTTGAAGCCCCAGCCAGGGCACTTTTAAACGTCAAACTGCCCACCTCGCAACCCGCCAACATTGCTAAGCAACCAAAACCATCACAAAACCATGACATCAGTCCTGTTGCTTCTCAGTTGGTGACAAGGACTTTAAAAAGACTGAGAGCAGCCCACCCTGACCTACAGGAATCAATATTTTTGCCCCTGGTTTCAAAGCTGTTTGTGGCACAGCGGAAACAGCAGCTGGATATTTTTGCAGTTGACCGTCATCTTTTCAGAAACGCAGCACACGAGAGCGTCATCTGTAAATTGGCTTGTATGATCCTGTTTTTAGGAACAAGGAGAAAACCTTCTTCCTAATATCTATGGACCCCATTTAAGGATCCCAACAGTGAGGGACGCTTGGAACTGATTGCGCATCTCTCTGCGGCACAGATTAATCTGGGCAGCCCAAAATTAATAATTCTTTTCAAGGTAACAGGGTAATGGGTTATGGTCACCAGACAAAACATGGGCCCCGATTGGACAGACTGTCAAACCCCAACAGATCCTTCGCTAGGCCAGGATCCCCTGTTTGGCTAGGCCCCCGCTTGGTACTAACCTTATCAGGGTCACATGAGATGCATAGGCGTGCGGTTTTAGGTCTAGTTCAGGGGCTTGCATTCCTTGGGAGATGGTCCAATCCCAGCTCACTATTGTGACTCCTAGTTTAGCATAGGGCTCATTTGCACAGCTGGGTGTGTGTATTGGGGCGAATTCACAATCTTGCCCAAGAGTGCCACACTTGGGCCATGTGTCCGGGTCGTTACCGACTCCTGTCCCGCTGCTCAGAGCTCGTATGGGAACGTGCTGCTCGCCAAGGATGGGGGGCACTATGTGGCTCAACAGGTTAGAATACTTTACCTACGACGGGGAGGCTGCTGGTTTGGCTCTCGGGGTTAGCAGAGTGAATTCACCACTAGGCCTCTGCACGAGGCCCTCAACCTCCCATCGCACCAGGGGGCTGTCTGACTCTGCTGTCTCAAAAATAGGCATTTTGAATGAAAGTGTATTTTCAAGAAAGGTAATGTGTGTAAAACCCACAGCGATGATGCTGAAAATGTTCAGGTGTAAAAAAAAAACAACAACATTTCTTTAGCTAGACCTGAATAGGTTACCTTTGGCATGGCACAGCAGAATAGGAATAGGAACGCCACAGTAAACAAGCAAAATATCAGTGTCACAGCAAGATGCTGAGCTGTCGCCCTGGAAACGACACGAGGGGATAACAGGGGGCTCCAGTGAGGCTGTCCCATAACCCTCCGCTCTGTGGGGAGAAGGGTAGGGTGGCAGGCCGTCAGAAAGGGGCTGAGGGAAGCTGGTTCGTTTAAAATACGGCCAACAGATGTTGCTTTTCCATGTCTTTGATAGTGTATGGAATTCTGAGGCATGGACCTTCAAAGAGATATAGTCAGATGTTACATCAGAGAGAAGGGGAATGACATCACAAGGCTGGACATTTACACAGTCTGTGTTCTGGACGCGCTCACTGCCAAGAGACACTCCGGCTGCCAAGACCCCCGCCAGAGCACTGTGTGTAGCATGTGGGGGGGGGGTTATGGCCGCCAGAGCTGTGCCTCCTCCAGCATTGGTGTTATATGTCCCTGTAACATGACAGTTTTGAAGTGCAGAGGATGCCGCACCAGCCCATGGTAGGCTGAGAGGGGGAAATTTTATGGGCCTTTTCTGCCTGGGGGGTGCTTTACTTTGAGGGCTGAGTGCGGCTTCATGCAGAACACCATCATCTCACCTGACTTCCATCTGACGTCCCCTAGAGCTGCAGCTCTGCATTCTTAGTTGTTCCTTTAAACATCCCGGGTGACAGTTCAGGCGTATTCGGCCTGGCTGCTCCACATCAGCCCACCCTGGTAGAAGCACACACTCCAGAGGCTGATGATAACTGGACCCCGCCATGCTTACCCAGGGATGGTGGGGGGGCGGGAGGCTTGCACATGCACATATTTGGCGGCCGGTTCTGGTCCAAAGGCACTTGAAGGTCAGAGGGTCACATGTGTTAAATTGCTTTCCTGATGCAATCATTCTGAAGCAGCCAGCTTACAGATTTTTACATTTTCATACATCTGGGTAATTTACTGGGGGGACCTCGATGAAATATTTTGTTCCCGGGTAAAGCAATCCGCCTTTAGCCCCTCCCATGTGTCACCTTAGCCAATCAGACGGTATGTGGGCCATGCCAGGTTGTGTCCTGTGGTGCAGTACACAAGTGTTTGGCCAGTTAGCTGATGACCTACACCTAGGTACTGAGCACGCACGTATGTTGGGGCACATGTGTACACGCACAGGCACGTGTGCAAACAGACACTCTAACTTTCATACACCCAAACACACTGTGGTCTGAAACCATCAAACATCTGTACTGTTAATGTCCAGGGATTTATTTCTGCAGCTGGAAATGAATTTGGGGGCGGGGTGAGAGGACAGGGTGCCCAGAGCTTGGGGGCCGCTGAGGATGGGAGGGTCATGTGCCGTCGGCCCAGCATGTTCCCTGGTGACTTCTTTCTCAGATTTTTTTTGTTTTTTTTTATGCTGACTCATTGGCCCAGGGTTTATGAGAAAGGAGGAAAAGGCTAATCAGCCTTAAGCACACATCTCCCACCCATCGCAGTTAAACAAATAAACAAAGGGCTAGCTACAAACTAAGTGGCTCCAGTACTAAACGACATGCTAAGTGGCTAACTTGCTATGCTACATGCTAAGTGGCTACAGTGCTAAACTACATGCTTAGTGGCTAACGTGCTAAGATACATGCTAAGTGGCTAAAGTGCTAAGCTATATACTATGCGGCTAAAGCACCTTTAAGATATGAGCAGGGGATGGGAGTTCACACATCTACCAGGGACAGCTCACTGCTCAATAGTTAATTTAAAAGACTCCCCTTAAGTAAGAACCTCTAGGTTATAACCTCAACTGACCTTAAACCTTCTGGGCACGCGGCCAGATTTTTCATCTTCTTGATTCATTTCTGTGTTTCATTCCTCGGTACCAGTGCCATTTTACGTGACTTTATGAGTTGGTCCCCCGTGTGAACACCCACCTCCTCCTGCTCCTTCCTCTATGCGATAGAAGAACAAGCTGCCCCCAGTTGGACCTGTGACCAGGACACTGTGGGATCGAATCCCCTCTTGGGTTATTAAGTAGCAACTGTAAGACTGGCAGACTACTTGAATCATGTCTGTAAGTACATGGCACTAGAACAGGGTAAAATTATGAGGTTGCAAGCTACTAAAACAATTTCTGAATCTGAAAAGAGTGAGGACTTCAGGCACATATCCATGTAGTACAATTACCTTTTTGAAACCCAACCCTAGTCAGAAAATTGCAGGACATCCCATGAAATTTATTTCTGGCTATGGGCCTGGAACACGTAGTCAGTGACAGATTCAAATCCCAACAGAATAAAAACTCCTGCATTTAAATTTACTTCAACTGGATATTCGCACCCGAAAATACACACCACTAATACAAATAAATAACTTTAAGGCGGCTGTTCATGCTTCTCGTAGACGTAGGAAATACCTTCCCTGCGTGCGGAGCGCGGCTGCACCCGGCTTCGCCCTGGCCGCGGCGCCCCCGCCCTGCACGCACGCCCACGCCTTTCTCGCCATTTGCTGCATTCCCGGGAGGCCGGGAGGGCCTTGTTCCCGGAGAGATCTACTTGCATGACGGATAGCGGTGACGCTTACTTGTAGGTCCTGCCCTGCCGGGCATTGCACGATGTAACCCGGCGCCCATGCACTTCCAGCGAGTCAGCACAACGCTTCTAAAGCCTTGCAAACGCATGCGCCCTTTCTGACTGCAATTTAATCGCTGGCGGGCACGAATTTTTACTTACTACTGCATGCAAAAAAAGGTGCAGCAATTTAAACTTCAGGGTTGTTTTAAGTTGTTTCTACTAAATATGATTCACTCGCAAGCTATTATTTGTGTACCAGAGAGTCTTTATTAGTATTATTACAGATGTTTGTACTATTTTCATACGTTTTAATGTACAAAAATGTAGAGGAAGGGTAGATAGAAAAATGTTAGTAAAAAGAGGGAACGCTATCAAATACGCACTAGAAGATAGCAACGCGTGGTCTGGTGATCTGCCTATTTGGATCCTGCCCCGTCTGCGCCCGGGACGTCTGCAAATCCTGGTGCTGAGATTATCCAGGACCCCTCAGAATCCTGGGCTTCGCATAAGGAGGGATATTGCGCTGATTTAAGGCTAGAAACCTAACAGAATTCGCGCGCTTGCACAGTCAGTTATATTTGTATGAGATTTCTATGAAAATAAATCCAACTTCCTTTATTTCATTCACAGCCCCCGTGGCTCTCGTCGGCTGGATGCAGATCGCAGGTCTTACAGCCTACATTGTCGGCTGCCACCTGATGACCCCATTTAGTCAGAGTTTAGTCTGCCCACAGAAACGAAACGCTTTACTCAGACCCAGGCACTGATCTCCAACGCCTCGTTTGAGGAGCAGTTGTGCTTCTTAACAGAATATGGGGATACACCTGTGTAGTTTCAATCCACCTGAAACACCCACCGCCTGCATTTCCTAATGAACCAGCCTGTGACCTGGTTTCCAGGTTCGTTCTATAATTAAGTGCTTTTTTGGTTTAATAACTCATCACTGGTGCACAGAATAAGGAGCGTGAGACAACACGTGGGACGCTTTAGTTAAAATGACAGCTGAAGAAAGCCATGCTTCGCTCCATCAGTGAAAGAGAACTTTTGGTGGCCTCTAATAATATATAGCTTATATAAAAATATATATGTAAATTTCTGGCTACAGTGCATAGAAAATGCCAGATGCCAGTTTCCAGGCGCAATGCAATTTCTACACATCTCGAAATAATATTCCCTTCAAAACTAGGAAACACAAAAAGTGATGGATCGCAAATGTAAAGATTAGCGGCTCTAGCAGAGCTGACTGAATCTGTCGTTGTCTCTTTGCGGATGGTAGGCATTTATAAGCCGCAATATCCTTCCCCGCCTGATCCCAGATAATTTCCCCTTTATTTTCACCTTTCAGCTGCCCGAGGTGCAAAGCACAGAGGATCGTGCCTGATTCTCAGCCATCAGGCTCAAAACCTTCTAATACTAGGAATCATAAACCTGAAAGAGACCAAGACGCAGACCCGCCCAGATATGGGAGGGTGAATGAGTGGAGAGAGGGAGAGAAAGAGACAGAGAGAGAAACAGAGAGAGAGCGCTCAAATAAGAAGTCTTTTATCTAGGATATTAAATTTATTAATAGAGAGTACGAGAAATACTATTTACTTTCTGGTGGGAGAAAGGTAGGAGGCGCAGCATCTGACTGTTTTACTAAGCAAGTTGAAGGGTTTCATTTTTATTTTTATTTTTTATTCCACAAGAGAAGAAGGAGGAGAAGATCATAGTTTCGGGACTGTCACAGAGTCAGAGTGCTTCGGCTCCTGGATACGGGATCATGAAAGCTGCAGTGGATATGAAGCCCACGCTAACCATCAAGTCCGAAAAAGTAGACGGTAAGTTGACGTTCCCTTCGCCGCCCGAAGTTTGTGCAGCGCTACAGGCGCTGCCTATCGGTTTGACTGGTTTTCGGCACATTACATTACGTTACAATGCAATATTCTGCACTTTTCTGAGGCACTTGCTCTAACTGATGCAATGACACCTCAGGATCTCAGTTTAAACGAAGCTAAATGATGATCTTGACTTCGTAGTATGTTGAACACCACGACACGCCGTACTATGGTGCAAATATTATAATACAAAATGCACAATACGAAGCTGATCTGTACTCAGATGGCTTTCCTGTCGCTCATTGAGAAGCCTGCGTTATTTCTGTTATCAGAGACTCCCACTAAGACTCATAAGTGTAACATTTGCATGCTTTCAGAATAATGCACGCACCGTCTCTTTATAATGCGACCTGCCACTACAAACCGTGCAGGTACCGCCGCGGGCACGAAATGCTCAGTGCAATCCGACGTGCCTTTCTGCACGGACATCATCATCAGCGTCGCTGCTCTTATGCGACTTTAATGCCGCTGTTTACCTCTGCCGCTTCCCATGATTTATTCTCATAAATCAAATAATAACATCCACGTATGTAATGCACATTCAAAAAGCTGCATATTTCTTTTACGTACTTAGAAACTGGAATGCATCTTGTGAAGTTTCAAGGCGATTGCAAAACGGAGCTGAAAGGCTCCCGGAGCACCTCCCACGCCTACGGCTCAGGGCGAAAACCCAGCCCTGGCTCTGATGGGTGCGCTCGGGGCTTGCAGGGCATTAGTCTGGGTATTCTGGTTCCCTGCAAGTTTAAAACGGGGATTTACTTCGTTGTGCGCGAGCGAACCGCAACTTAACGGCATAGGATGGGTTGGTGAAATATACTATACGTTATTTATTGTAAAACACACAGTTGAACCAGGACAAGACAGGTGATCAACACAATTAACGGATTTTATAGATATGACTACTTAGCCCCGGCTAGTTTGGGGGTGAGGCTGCTGGGTGGGTCGTGAACTCACTGTTATTACTCAAAACTGCAACTAGGTACGTGCAAGGCTCGGCAGTTGCCTGCGAATTTTCTTTCAGTGGTTTACTATATCTAATCCAGTGCTTAAATCTGAAATCATGGGCATAAGATAGGGGAAACGGTGGGAGGACGGCGTGTACCGCCAGTTTTTAATTTGTATTCATTCACCCTCCACCCCCAATAAAAAGAGCTTTGTATTTAAATTATGAAGTTGTATCCCCCCCATATCAAACTCCATCCTTAGCCATTATCTGAAACGAAGCATTGCATTGCACTTTGCTTGTATTTAAGGATGAGTACAGTGTACTGGCTGGCTTGGGTTGGCAGCTTGCCAATCGGACCTGCAGCTTTCAGCACAAAAGTCCATCTTCTCAGCATCCAGCCTGGCCTGGCTAACAGCCTGGCGGACAGGCCCTATCTCCCTTCCCTGGGGTCCAGGACCTCAGTCCTTTGGAGGCTCATATTTGGATGCTGTGTGACAGGTAGAGAGCCCACCGGCGCCCCCTGGCTGCATTTCACCCAGGTGTAGCTCTCATGCATTCAGCTGTACAGGAGGAAGACGTTCATGAGTGCTTCAGATTTACATTTTAGCTGACAGCAGAGAAAGGCTTACAGCTGTGTAGTTAATATGTCGATTACTGTCACCAAGGGTACAGCAAGCCTCCTGTAGAGAGCGACACCTGTTACCACACACAAGGATTCTTAACCGCTCTGCCTCCTGCTGGACGTGTCATCCGGAGCTCTGGATGAAGTTCCCCTTCAGGCCCCATCTGTGTGTTACCTGCATGTTGTGCTTTGATCGCCGCCATCACGCCACCAGAATCCAGGTTACTGTGATGCCTGCACCAGAAACGAGGCAAATGTGAGCCCACAGACTCCGCAAGCTGGTGCAAGTTGGCCGCCGGGCCCCGCTTTGCTGCCGCCCCCGCCGAGGGCGTCGCTGCCAGCGCTCGCGGCCGTGTGGGAGGCCTTGCACCTCGGTAACATGGCCCGCTATCTAGTTTTAGCTCTGATGATCGTGACCTGTCCAATTTAGCCACCACTGCACAGCTCGGGGCCCAAGTTCACCCCCCCTCGCTTAGCTGAGATCGTCCTTGGGGTTTCACTCGATGACCTTTCTGAGCTGCAGGTTTGTCTTTAATAGTGTGCCTTATTCGGATGGTTGGGGTCTTTACTGTCCCCAGGTACTTTTGTAGGCTTCCTGTGCATGACAGGCTTTTCGAAAGGATGGGGGCACTGAAAGTGTAGGGATTGAAATCCCGCTGGGTGGCGTGGATCGGCAGAGATTTGGTCGTCTATGAGTAGCTGCCGTCTCACGGAGCGTCAGTACAGCTTCAGGTCATATGCAGCTGACTTCAGGTGGAGCACACGGAGGCCAAAGGATGCTGAGACCGAGTGTGTTTGGCTTCTTCCTCAGAGGAATGAATGCTGAATGCGAATGGCGGTACAAGCTCAATAAATCGCCGCTCTGGAATAGCGACTCCTGCTGGCCAACAGGTGGAACTGCACTGATGGTGCCAGCCAGTTTTATTGCTACTTTGCATTCTCTCACCCAACCCTGAGTGTCATCCTGACATTTTGTGTCAAAATCTAGTTAAAAAATACGGTTTATTTTGTATAAATCCCCGCTTTCATGGGTCAGTAGATGTCTTTTCGTTCTCAGGAGCAGACACCCCTCCCCTGTCTCACGCATCTTTCTTGTGAAATTAGTTCCTCAGAAGGAATATGGCATCACCACGAGTGTTAGTCACAAGGTTACTCACAAGCGACATTGCGTGGACACGGCCTCTGTCACCGGTATTGGGGCTGCGGGGTGACAGTGCTGTGCGGGGGTCTGCGTCCAATGAAAGCTGCCTCAAGAGGTTCCAATTAATCCTCCCCATGAGATTGAGCTCTAAAAGGATCTCAATGACGGCTCAACCCGATGGCGAATTATGACGGACCTTTAAATCAAAACATATTTGTCTGTGTTCGGACAGGCTGAGGATCCTCGATGTCACTGAGTCTCGCACATTCTGTTCACGTTTACAAACAGGCTGTCTGACGGGCACCAGGGTAAGATTAAGTAATTTAGGCATTACAAACCAGAGCATCAGGACACGAGAATGTATACATGCACAAACACGCACGTACTGACACGCTGATGTGTATGAGCCCTCACGCGGTCAGACACGCACACACCAAAACATGGGAAACACATGCCACACGCACACTGCACTCCTGTCTGGGGGACGACCCTCAGCGCTCAGACGTTGAGTAACCAGTAAACGGAGCACTTTGGGATTCCCATGCCGCTTCTGAGAATCCGCGGAGAAGAGCAGGAATGTGCATCTGCACACGCTACACCGAGGTTAGCGCTGCCCTGTGTTGAACTAGAGGGGGTCCGTCTCGTCAGGAGCGGCTAATTTCGACACCACTGACATCACGGGGAGTCTCCTGGCAGTGAGTCATGCGGCCTCGAGGCGCCCCCCAGCTGCTTTATGATTCCAGAGCTACCAGTTCCCACACATGTGCCCACCCCCCCGTCCTGGCCTGGATCCTGCTGTCTTGCTTCACGTGTCTCCCTGTCCCATAGTCAACACGCCTTTTGGTGGGGGGGTCCTTGTTGTTTGCTGATGTGCATATCCCTTTCGGCGTCCAGCACCGTGCCCCCCCGTGCCTCGATTTACCGCGTTACATCCTTCTGATGCCTGGCTGGCGGCTTCCCCACCGCCAGACGAACAGACCCTCGTTAGCGTGGTTCTGGACTCGGGTCGCAATTGCATTTAATCACCGCGGCTGCATCTACCGTTTTATTTGCGCATAAGTAATTTGGTTTCCCCGAACGGCGCTGCTGATGCCACGCCACCATGTTCCAGGATCCTAGCCACTCATCGCTGGGACCTGCTGACTCGAGTGTGACTCAGGATGCGGGCCAGAGCTACAGGGCGCCATTCATTCATAAACCTCTCTGCCGTCCCTTCGGGAGGGTGCGGGGTGACGCTATTACCGTTGGCTGCCCACGATTACGGCGGACTTAACAAAAAGAAGGAAAACAAATAAAGACCTGTCTTAAATCAGCTGGTGTGAGTCACGCGTGGAATGTGGGCTGTCCGTGACAAACACCCTGCAGTTTGCAGCCTGCTCCATCTTCAAGGGCACATCTGTCAGCCATTGTCTCTGAATGAACTGGAGCAATTAGGCAGTCCTGTAACACTGGGAATTAAAGTAAACATTTGTGTCTATTAAAATGCTGTAGCGGCCAGATTGATAGGCTATTGTTACCATGTTTGCTTGCAAAACAAGAGCATTATGATCACATGTGATTTTTGGTTCCTCTGAAACACAGCAGCCCGTTTTCGACATGTGAACCCACGGACTTTCGCGCTTTGAGGTCATACCTTTAACTGCTACGCCACCTGCTGTCCTATGGTAGAACTGTACACGCAGGGGGGCTGGAGCTGAACGGATGAACGTTGTCTGGGACACACAGAGCGACTGAAGTAAGAAACGCAGAGAGAGCCGTCCGGGATTTCACAGCCTGAAGGTGGATGTTGCAGGGAGATAGCTGTTGGTGTAAACAGAACATCTATTTGGCCGGCGTGTGTTTGCGTGGGCATGTAAACATCCCCTGCATTCTTTAATTGCAGATGCTGGGTGTGTTTCTGGGCAGCGGGGCTGTTTACAGCAGCTTTGCCTTCAGGCCAGGCTGTCGCTTGATGCTGTCCTCCTGCCCATTCTTACCCGACTAATCACCTTGGGGGTGGGGCGGGGCCAGGGGCAGGGCAGTAGTTTAAGTTTTGAATTTGTTTCCAGACACCAGGGTTTTTGTTGCTGTTCAGCTGAACGGGAGGTGCTCGTATGCTGGACAGATGGGGCAGACAGACAGCCTCAATACAGACCAGGAAGCTGGGGCTGGAACCCATGACCCCCTGACCGCTGTGGGGAGCTTAACATCATGGGTTCAGATCATTCCCAGTTTTAAACAACGGGGTGAAGTGGTACTTTACCTTCATCTAGCAGCAGGATTTGGACACACTTTGCTTGTTAATACATGGTTTAAACAGCTGAGTAATTTTCTGGGGAATAGTAGTTTAAGTACCCTGTTTGGGGGGAGTTGCATACTCATAGGAATTCCCATGGAAAGCTTCCAGCTTTCTGTCGCACGTCCAGAGCCATGGGACATTAATTCTGGTTAAAATCACCGCATCACACCAGGGGAGATCTTTTGGGAGACAGGGTGTTCACTGAGACATCTCCATTTAGGTTCAAGAGAAACAGCCATTAAACTGGAATACTCTAGAATGCTAAAGGAAAAAAAAAATATTGTATCAGGCTGGTATTTTTGGGCAGTCATGTTCAGACACGGTGACTAGAGGCTCGAGAGCCGTTCGGTAAGACGGGCACAAGCAGGAAACAGTGACTGTAGCCTCAGCACAGATAACCCTTGTGTATTTCACATCTTCCTTTCTAAATTCTAGAATCTATAGAATTTAACCGCATTTTGAAAATGGACTGGGGTCACTCCGACCCCCAAAAATAACACAAAAAAGAATATATCAGTCCTTAAAGCGGTGCACAGCAGCAGTGATAATTCCTGTCTAAATGTATGACAATGTACAGAGATGCACATAACTGGTACGCAAGCACACATTCGCGTTCAAAAGCCGTAGGCGCGGCAACCGATTGTTCTAACAGCGCAAATGCACGCATGTTTTATATGTATTTGTGCTGCTATGACAAGAAATTATTGTGCATTTTAGCATTTATATGCTGTCGTTCATTTGCAGTACAAAGGTTAAAATGCACGACAATTTCTTGACTTGCCACACGTGTCACTTCTAAAGGTGAATGCTTATTTGCATACCAGTCATGTGCATCACTGATCATGTATACTCCAGAATAGCGGTATCTACAGCAGTCGGTACTCCTAATGTGGTTTGCAATGTCTATAATTAATGTCATGTAAATAAGTGCCTCTGATTTCTCATAAGTCTTCTTGAGACCCCTTTCTGGCGACTCTGAGCGTTCGTATGGTTTACCCGAAGCGTTGGGTTGTTAATTTGGCGCTCTGTGGCCTCCTGGCGGTCCTGGCGGGAATCCATGGCTGCTAGTAGATTTTAAAACCCCCACAGTGTGGTCACGCTCGCCCCCGTGGAAACGCTCGGCGGCTTTGTGCTCCTCGTCATTTGCAAAGCAGACTGAAACTCCTTCCTGTTCCACCTGTAACGTTGAAATTTCATCCTCGTATTTTACTAATTAATGCTTCATGTACTTTTTGAACATAGCTGTCAGTTAGCTGTCAGCTTTGCAGGATGTTTTGAGCTAGCAACTGACGTACACCGACAGCGTCTCCTCTGGTGACAGGCAGGTATAACAGTTTGTTCCCTGGTTTCTTACAGCAGGTGGTATCCTGATTGGCATCTACCAATTCCCTCTACGCTCCACTGGCATTTTCACGCTGGTCTCGGTGGCGCCTCTCAGTGGCCAGCGTCTGCCCCACATACTGCTGTCAGTTGCTGAGAAACAAAATTGCTGTTTTAAAAGCCCACGTTTAGGGCTTTTCGGTTTATTCAGCCGAACTGCATGATACAAGCGCTACACTCAGGGTGCGCCTGTAGCTCCCCTTCTGACATAAATTCAGTTCCTTTAGTCTGTGTCCATAATTGACAAGTCTGTGTCTTTAACCACTGCACCCCCTACGTCTTAACGTGACGTGAGAACGTCTTAAATTAAAAACGAGCTCTAAACCAATGGAAATGGTATTGTCTCTATCTCGCTTCGCCTGTGTGGCACCTGTGTTAGAAAATCATTGTGTCGATATATTGGTAAAGGGAGGGGTGACTAAGGTGGGGGAGTGGGAGTCAATCTTCCGTCTCTCAGCTTAGCCTCTCTCCCCGCTGTCCACAGATGTGGAGTGCGAGGACGTGCCCCTGCTCACCCCCGGCAGCAAGGAGATGATGTCACAGGCCCTGAGGGCCACCTTCAGCGGGTTCACCAAGGAACAGCAGCGTCTCGGGATCCCCAGCAGTAAGGGCCCTGGGGAGGGGTGCCGGAGGGCTAGCAGACTCACACACACAGTAACAGCGTTAAAAGGGGCTGCAGCACAGGATACATAACATAACATTAAGATCAGTACAACAGTTAGTGTCCTGTGCAATGTATCAGTTGTGCACTGTGATTTATCACTAGTGGTTCAGAAGAAGCGAGGCTTCTTATCCTACACAGGATCAGGTTCCTGTACCTCCAGGCCCCTGCTGGGCCTTCTTAACAGCGAGCCGCCTCAACAAGGATGGTCTGTTTATGTTTTAGCGTTTTTCCAGGATAGTTTTGTAGCCCCTAGTTGGCACTCGTAAGGAGATGTTTACGAGCACGTCTCCATGGTGACAGCTATCTGAGTATGTGGAGGGCTGGTGCCTTGTGAAGGATTTTCTCCCGTGCTCAGTTGGATGAGACTGATACCTCCAACCCCCCACCCCCCCCCCCCCCCCCCCCGCCCTGGCCGGGCAAAGAAATAGTTGCTGTAAAAAAAAAAATAAAAAAAAATTTTTTTGGTATTTAAACACCTTTCCCGTTCAAAGCACACTTTTTACCAGCGG
>JAAGVU020000097.1:861193-876771 GCA_011763525.2 Mormyrus iriodes | reverse complement strand
TGTGTAAAATGAGAAGATTACAAAGTGCATATATATATATATATATATATATATATATATATATATATATATATATATATATATAAAATATGATATATAATTGAAAGAATTCAAACTCAATTCAGTTTAGTTTTATATAGCTGCATTTTTGGCCTAGTTGCCTCCAGGCACTTGACAAGAGTGTTGCAGTACTTAGGTGAAGGGTGGAGGGGTATGGGATGCCTGTGAATTCTCTGCGGTCGTTTCACTCATTCTTCCCCCTGTGCCATGAATGAGGCCACATAGGCAAGCAGGGGAGGGGTTCCTTGGCGGCATTACAATGTCTCGGGGGGGGTCACAGAGCCGACACCTGAACTGAAGACACTAGTGACAGAACATGCCCCCGCCCCGTACCTTCCTGTGTCCCTGTACAGCTATAAGGTCTTCATGCTTGGGTGGAGATGAAGGTGACGATAAGAGCTCCGAGCCAGAGATGCGTGAGAGAGTCACGTGTGAGCTTTGAGGTCGACTTGTTTTTCACAGCTAGTGCACAGCCGATGGCGGTGGCTTCGCGAAGGGCGCTGAGCTCCGCCGTGGCGCAGGGCTTTTCAGGCCGCTCTGCACAATCTTTTTTTTCTTTTTACCGTAAGGATGTCGTCGACCCGGAGACATCTTTTGGCAGGTCCTGCTGCTTTCCTGGCGAAAGCAACTGTATGTCAGTATTTGCTTATCTCTTCAAAAGGATTTAAGGATCATCATTTCTTGTGCACTCGTTTAGTGATGCCCCCTAGTGATAATTATTAGGTATAGGAATGGAGTTTGTAATAGAAGACAAAACATTTTGGAAGACCGAGGCAAAAAATGAGAGATGCCCCCCACCACACAAACACACTCACTGCTGTCACGTTCCAGAATTCCCTGACCCAATTTGATTAATTTCTTGGAAACTGTTTGTTGTGCTGGCACTGAATTTCTGCAGAAAGGGGAACATCTCTGTGAATAAGATAAGATTTATGGAGACAAACAGAGACGAGCAGGATGCCTGGTGTTCAGATCCGTGTTATGTAACTTTCAGCTTTTCAGATTTGTTGCGGTTGGCTCACGGCTTTAATCATTTATCATTTTTTTCCCAAATGGCTTTAAACTTGTGGCCTAAAAACACAGATAAAAGCATAGAATGAATGGAAAAGGAATTAATGAATTTGTTTGAAGGTGATGGATCACAGTGGGCACCGATTTTAGCTGCTACCATGCTGTTCTGTGCACTGCCCCGGTTCTCACTGGCCCGTCCCTGTGTCTGGCTGGCAGGAAGTGGACCCATCCAGCTGTGGCAGTTCCTCCTGGAGCTCCTGACAGACAAGTCTTGCCAAGCGTTCATCAGCTGGACGGGAGATGGCTGGGAGTTTAAGCTGTCTGACCCAGATGAGGTGAGTGTGAATGGCAGCCGATGAGTGAACTGCTGGCTATCAAATTAGAACGTAGGATACATATTGTGCTGTTTGACTTCCACTTATCCAAGAGGCTTCATCAAGATTGTTTTCATGGTCAAACTGCAGGTCCAGCTATTTTTGACTACCCTTCAACCAGAAATGCCATGACGGAGAATACTTGCAGTGCTTGTAGAGTGTGAATCATGTTGTAATAGCAATCAGTAAACCAGGTCACGATGCCCAGAGTCTCGATCACGTTGCAAGAGCAGTCGGCAAACCCTTTCGTGATGCTCAGCCTTGATTGTGTTGTAAGAGCAGTCGGCAAACCCTTTTGCGATGCTTGGAGTGTCTTGATCATGTTGTAAACCCACAGGTAGCACGACGCTGGGGGAAGCGGAAGAACAAGCCTAAGATGAACTATGAGAAGTTGAGCCGTGGCCTGAGGTACTACTATGACAAGAGCATCATTCACAAGACATCGGGCAAGCGCTACGTGTACCGCTTTGTATGTGACCTGCGGAGCCTGCTGGGGTATGCCCCCGAAGAGCTGCATGCCATGCTGGATGTCAAGCCCGACGTGGACGAGTGAGGGGGTGGGGCTGGGGGAGTGGGTAGGCTATGGACAGAGGTTGCGCATGATCCCGCCGTGCGGAGACGTGGACGTAGTCACTTTCACACCCCAGTGTACGTCACACTATGCACACTGACAAACAGAGCCTGCCATGAGCCCCCCCCCCCCCAACCTCCCTGATGGAGCATGAAAAGTTCATTAGCAGAGGTGGTGGAGAACAAAACTGGAGATTCAGGGATGAGAAATCTTCCAGCAAGCGACCAAAACGAAAACAATCTATGCAAACTTGTCTCATTCTTTAGCTAAATCTCACATTCCCGCCCCCTTGGGTACAGACTAGCATGGAGACTTTTCAAAAAGTCTCTTCCTATGTTCTGTGATTGCTGATTCATGCCAGTATTATCTGTGACAGCCTCCCACCACGCCTTGTGGTGAGCTCTCGCATTGTATAATTGTGGCTTGTTGTTTCTGTCCATGTTGGCCAGAGCAAACGGTCCATCGACACTGTGGATCTCCGAGGCTGTTCTGAAAGCCCCTTCTATGACAAATTGGGACATGCGCTTGACGGCTTCCTTGACAACACTGGACATGGGTGGGTCAGGCGGGTACTTGTCGTCGAGAAAAAAAAAATTATGACCCAGACCCAGAGCATCGAGTGTGTACAACTGAAAGCATCATATTTTCTTCAACTGCCTTCAACTGAAAAAACAAAAAAAAAGAAATTCTTTATTCTCCCTAGTTGGCGTTAGGTCAATGACATGTGCCTTAACAGAAAACCAACAGAGGCATCTATTTTTCCACAAATCTGCCCTTTGCTAGAGTGCAGATTTCAGAGCTGAATTTGCTGTTATTTTTGCCGTATTTTAGCAAAGGAACCTGGGAAATTGACAGCCTGGGTTTGCGCTCACTGTTTTTTGGCCGTAGGGCATTTTGATGAAGGAAAGCCTGCCTTGTCAAGGCTGTGGGCTGGCATGCTGGTGCAGTGAAGGTATTTTCCGGAAGTTCGAGCTGAATATTTTGGTGGGTCAGTGCTGAGACTGGGACCTGGGAGCATCTCCCCCAAACGGGTTCCCCATTGGCAGGGAGTGGTCCCAAGATCACAGGTTCAGGTCCTGGGAGGTGACTCAATGTTGTACTTTGAATAAGTTACTTGACCTAAATGGCTTAATTTCCCAGCAGTGTTAATTTTGCTGTTTGACACAACTGCTGTTATGAAGTTCTTTTTTTTTCTGGGGTTTTGGTGTAATGTTCTGAAAAGTCTCTGGTTTTAAACCAGCAACAGTGTTCATTCAGGTTTAGCCAAAGACCAGGCAGTACAAAGTCATTCAGGACACGGGGATTCGTGCAGCCAATTCTATTGGTTATATCTGACCCCTGATTGCCGTTTGTCGCATATGACTGAATCTGGGCGCAGAATGAAATTACAGCATGAAGTTGTTGGCCACCAGATGCAGATTCTTTCCTAATGTATTTCTTCTGGATGAAATTCCCACAATTTATTGCTATGACTGGAGCAGGATCACTGAATTTGTTGTGTGATTTTTAAATTTTTTCTAAGCAGGGAATCACCGTAAAAAGGGCCGATTTAATCCGTAAACTGTGTTTACAGTCTTTGAACTCCAGCAGCCCTAAACGCAGGCTTACGGTTTTTACAGATTGCGTTTTACAGTTTGTTAAACGTTAGGGGGCTTTGTCAGAAATGCAGCACATGCGAGGTCCTCAATGGCTCTGTCTGTTTGTTGTGTTTGAAGATGGAAGTCGTGCCCTCTTTACAATAAGCATGCTGTTTGTTGGCTCGGTTGAGTTTGATCGCATTAGCTATGTAGTGCAGGCCTGCTTATGGCTGGGTGGCATGTCGTTATTATGGGATTGGCTGAGTCTTTCCAGACGAAGGCTGCAGCAAAGGTATGGTTTGTTGGCTCAGCTTGGTCTTAAAAGAGGCCACTGGTTTTTCAGGGTGCTCACTCAGCCGCTGTCTCTGTCTCATACCTCTAAAACAGACCGTGAGTTCTCCCTCAAACCGCCAGCCGCAGCAAAGTCTTACCTTTCAAGTGAAGGCAAGTGCGAGAATTCAGGTCAGAATGCACTCAATTCTCCTTTGAAATCATTTCCCCCAAACAGTGTTTGTTCCAGTACTTGCGCGGATCGCATCAGTGGCCTCAGACTGCGAGAGGACAGGACGAAGACAGCTCATGCTGCCTCGTAGGCACGAGTGCCGGGGAAGCGAACGAGGGCTCATCTTACCCCAGCTGTGTGGAGGTGTCCTGCAGTATTACTTAGACAGGAATGGTAGCCTGTTTTTAGGATTTTGCTTGTACTTGTCTCTAACCAAAAGTGCCTTAGACTAACATTGGTCTACACTTGTAGTGCACAAGTCTAATGAGTCTAAATTGTTCTAGATCAGCATTGCTTTGGGTTTGAATTGTTCTAGACTAGTAGTGCTTTGGATCTACAGATCAGTAGCACTTTTGGTCTCCATTGATCTGGATTAGTAGCATTTTTGGTCTACATTGATCTGGATTAGTAGCATTTTTGGTCTACATTGATCTGGATTAGTAGCATTTTTGGTCTACATTGTTCTGGATTAGTAGTGCTTTGGGTCTATGGTGATCTAGACCAATGCACTGGGCCAGTCCTTTGGAGCAGGATCACTTTTGGCCTATATTATTCTGAACTAGTGGCACTTTGTTAAGTCTTTATCTGGTCTAATAGAAGTTTGGTCTTCTTCAGGACCAGAATTGCTTTGGTCCTACACTGATCTGGATCAGCAGTGCTTTGAGCCTCTAGCACTTTGGACCAAACCTATCCTGACTGTTATCCCTTAAAACAGACAGCACTTCTGCCACTTGCGTGTGGCGCCCCCGTCAGACCAAAGAGACATCAGACGCTCACCTGCAGTACGTTCCTGTTCCCGTTCCTGTTGTTTTCTTGTATTTCGATGCTGAGGTATTTTTTTGTTCTTGGTTACACATCTTATGAATAATTTATATTTTATTAATGTTGAAATAGGAGAAGAAAAATTCTTATAATGAATATAACTTTTTTGTAAAAAAAAAAAAACTAAATAAATACGTATGCCAAAAAAATGGAAAGAATATAATGTTTAAGAAAGGCTGATGCTGGCCCATCCTGGACACCTACTGAAAAATGTTATATACTCATATATTGTATGTGGTTTTTTTGTTATGTAAAATATATATTGGAAAAAAACAAGCTATATGTGTAATTATTGCCAAGTGGAAACAGTCTGTTGGCTTTCTGACGCGCTCTAAATTTGGAACAAGGCACACATAGCATGTAAATTAGCTACAGCACTGGGATCCCACGGACTGTCCTCCATTAGCGCGCAGACATGCACAGACGCAGCCCCTTTATCTGCTGCTCCACCACGTCCAGACGCTGTAGCTATCTTCTGGGTTCTTCTTTTGCGAATAATATTGCATTAAATGCACTCCAGCTGGAGGGATCGGGGGAAGAATTTGCCTGAAGGTAAGACGAAATCATGACCCCGGGGTGGGTGAGGATCTGAGTGTGTTCACCCCGGGGAGATGTGGTTGTGGTGAGCATGCCCCCCCCCCCCCATCTGGGGGAATGAATGAACTTTGCTATGTCAGTGAAAATTGCCAATGGACCAGTAACAAGCCAGGAGACATCGGCATGGCTGTGAACCGAATGTGGCTCAGCGGAACCCCCCCCCACGGAGAAATCTGTTGGCTGTGACCCCCCCCCCACCGGCCGACATGCCAGCCCTCTCCAAGTCTTACTGTCCCGTCTGCCACTTGGATGCTGAGCTATTGCAGATGGCCTTTTCAGCTTGATCCGGCCCCCCCACACCACTGACCTCCCCCACCCCAACCCCTTTGAATCTCCCAGTTCGGTACTAGTTATTTTTAACTGCGTTCAAAGCGGGCCACAGCCTTAAGAATGAGACCAACTTGTAAAAATAACAAACAGGGAGATAAGTGGCGGCTTAGGGACCGAGGGGGGAGGCTCAGGTTTTGTGCCGCTGGGGGGGCACCGCACACGTGCCAGGCAGCAGACGTGGCACCCTTGATGGTCTCTTCGGCAATCTGCCTCCCCCTCCTAGACTGCTCAAACGGCTGCAAAGAAGGGACCTGCAGGTCAGCCCACCCAGCCCCCTCCCAGATGCTCCACTGTCGATCCTCCACGACAGGAAGGCGTGATGTAAGGGCGTCTTTTCAGGAATCCCGCGACGAGGAGTCTGGCCAATACAGAGAACCTCTCCACCAGTGGGGGGGGGGGGTCTCCGTCTGTGGTAAAACTGCGGTCTGAAGTGAAAATGGATGTAAGATGGCTGTGGTGTAGCCAGATGGTGCTCAATAGGTGCACTGCTGTTCAAAGGTTTGGGGTCACTTAGATATTTCCCATGGAACAGCCTTCATTTGTCAGAACAACAATAGACTGATGAGTATCAGAAGAAAGTTCTTTGTTTCTGGCCATTTTGAGTCTTCAATCGAACCCACAATCGCTGATGCACCAGAAACTCAGCTAATCCAAAGAAGGGCAGTTTTATTGCTTGTTAATTAGCACCAGCTTTCAGCTGTGCTAACATAATTTCAGAAGGGATTCTAATGATCAAATTCGCCTTATAAAATGATAAAATTGGATTAACAAACACAGCGTGCCTTTGGAACACAGGACTGATGGTTGCTGATAATGGGCCTCTGTACACCAGTGTAGATATTACATTAAAAACCAGCCTTTTCCAGCTACAATAGTACTTTACAACATTAACAGTGTCTACACCGTATTTCTGATTATTTTTTGTTTTATTTTAAATGGACAATAAAATGTTTTTCTTTTGGAAACAAGGAAAGTGACCCCAAACTTTTGAACGGTAGTGTATGTTAATGGAGGTTCCACCTACATCAGGATAGCAGGAGCACTGCTCTTGCAGATACCCTCTAGAGGGAAATGTGGAGACCTCAGTATTGTGGCTTCTCGTGGCCCTTCAGAACTTTCCAGCACGACGCACGTGCACCACGTAATGCTTATCCAGTGCAAAAGGCCAGGATTATCAGGGATGTTTCGGTTCCTCCAAATCTAGTTTCTTTTCTTGGGTTAAGTGTGCAGGAGCAGGTTGTCCAGGGACTTTGAGGAACATCTGGTCTCAGTGGCGTCAGAGTCCAAATGGAAAATTCTCACGGGTTTCGTCTGAGATTAAAAAAAGGATGTTTTCCTCGTTAGCCGTGCAAGTGCTTTATCTTCAGAGTGTCTTGTAAAACCTCCACCAGGAGAAAGAACGTCCGCATGAAGACACCAAGATGGGTGATGACTCTGTGACCATCGGTTCATCAAAAGCTCAGTTTTGAGCTCAACTGGTGTCCATTTCAGCTGCTAGAGGTCAATGCCAGCAGCCTTCCTGCTCCCTGGACCGGCTCCCACCCCGTTGAGTCTCTTGCCGTTGTCAAAACATGTTCAGGGCCTGAATATTCGCAGGGTTATCAAGCCGCTCCCTCGCTGATCTGTGAGGTGACTCAACTGCAGAACGTCATTTTCACCCAGCTGTTATCCCTCTGGGTCACTGCTATCAGGGTGTGAGAGACCTACAAATATAGATGGTGGTCAATGTCCTTTCTACAAGAGTTACTTTCTATAAATCAAATAGTGGGATTAATTTTCACTGTAGCACGATGTCACGTTCGCTCCTCCTGATTCCTGAAGTCCCCCATCATGCCGATCGTGGGACCTCAGGACGCTTCCTGTGGATTTGTGATCGATAAGGCTGCTCTTGCATGAGCCTCTGTTTGCGCGAGTGGGTAGCGTGCGCTCATAATCCAGAGGCTTACAGCTGTCCTCAAGGATGTCCTTTGGCTATTCCGCAGCTGCTGTATTTCAAGCATGCATTCTCTGCCACTTTGTAGCCAGCTGGGTACTTAGCCTAGTCTCCAGAACATCTGTTCCTGGCACCTTATGTTTAAGTAGACGTGGCCTCTGGCCGCACAGTTGATTTGAAAATCCGTAACAGAAAGGCAAGTTCGGGGGTAAGACGGTTTAGCGTGGTGACTCTTTTTGATGGATATCTTCTACGCTGCCCACCAAACAGCCTGTCTGCAAAAACTACCAAGCATCAGAACCATCTGGTACTCAAACCTGTGTGTAACGAGGCTATGAACACCAATAAATTCAAACTGAACGTGTGAAACCTCATTTTGACTATTTACAAATGGGTTGCTTACAGATATCAAGGTAGAAGCAGGATGGTTTATGACCAAAAATAAGTACCTAACTGAACACAAAATATAAAACTGAGACAAAACGGACCCAAATCCATTTTCCTGCTGAACCTATAAAAAACGTAGCTAATGACCTATGGATTGAAGATGGTTTGAGGCCATTGTCCATTAAGGGAGATCGTTTACACCGAAACAGACATACTTTGGTTATGGACACTGAATACACCATGCCGAGGGAACCACAACCACTGACATCAGAAGACAGTGGGCACCTGAATGTGGAGTGAAAGTGACGACCACCCCCATCTCAAAGCATAAGTAAATACTTACCACCTATGATTGTTACGACGGGAGCGCGGAACAAAGGGGAACAATCCACTTGCGACTGTGGGGTAACACTAAGATTTATTGGGGCACAAGGGGACGCTGGGAAACTACAAATCAAAAACTAACACTAAGGAACAAACCAGGAAACACGATGCAACAAGGAACACTAGGAAACACTAAGCAAACAACACACTGCAACACTATCAATATCAATGAACAGAACACCAACACTAAGAACCAAGGACATGCAGAAATTACACACTAGGAATACTGGTACAAAAAAGGCTAACAATAGGGAGAGGCATGGAAAAACGCAAAGTACAACACAATGAACCGGAACACATAGGAATAGAACTTAAATAAAATAACTGAAAAACCCAATAACATGACACAGAGGAGACTGGACTCAAACCTGAGTCTCGAGGCTACAGCCTCTGTGCCACCTGCTCAGCCCACTGAGCTACGGTGACCAGGGAAACAGGGGAAACACAAGGTTTAGACCAGACACAGACAGGAGGAAGGTCACAGAGGGAGGGGTCAGCAGATGCCAAGCATGACAATGATATTATCTGGCCTTTCTTAGTCCTCTTCTCCCTCTGAACTTGTGGCTCTGGGTGACATCACTTAGGGCCCCCGTTTCCTGTGATCGAAATACCTTTGCAACCCTTTTTATATCTACTCACTAGAAATGGCCTCTTAACATCTGAAAATGTCACAGAACTTGTGAAAAGCTCATAGGTCCCGGCTCTGTCTCTGTGTGTTATGAGTGAGACCACACTCTCTGGTCGTGGATGATTCATGTGAAGTAGAGTGTGAGGGCACGTCTGCTTAACGAAACAATGGGGACCACAAATGGCTGACACATTCAATCTGGCGGCAGGCCTGCTGCCTTGAGCTAACTCTTTCTCTATGGGCAACGGGGATAATTTGTTCTGCTAACTTCCAGTGTAGGCAAAAGGGCTAATTTGCTGTATTAACACTACGGAAAACATGGCTAATTTGATGCTAACTCAAAGGGCAAAATGACTAATTTGTTGAGCCGGCTTTAAGGGCAACACAGCTAATTTGCTATGCTAATTTCCTGTCTGAAACCAATAGGGCTAATTTGTTGCGCTAGCTCTGTGTGCGCACAAAAGGCCTAATTTGTTGTCGTTTGGCATACAGAGCTAATTCATTGTCCACACTTTTCTATAAAGGCAATAAGGTAAATTTTTTGTGTTATCTTTTCTGTATGGGCAACAGGCCATTTTTGTAACTCACTGTACGGGCAATCGGACTAAATTTTTGAGCTAACTCTTTCTGTAGACGCATTAGGGCTGATTTGTTATGCTAATTCATTTCTGTAGGATAATTCAATTTGCTAACTCTTTCTGTAAGGGCTAATTTGTCTATATTTTAGCTGTATTGCTAACAGGGCTAATATGTTGATTCAAATCTGTTTCTGTTTTGGCAACAGGAGGATCGTGTTAAGCCAATATTGTTTGTCTTGGTGACTGGATGTGAGTCAAGTTCTTGAGCAGGCAAATGGGGGGGGGTGATGCGTTTCGTCATTTTACTTTTTAAATGGGCAGCAGGACTGGCGAGTAAAGTGAACTTTGGAATGGGAACCAATTGCGTCTTTAAAGGGCGACACAACAAACGAGTTCCATTTCGGGGTTTACCGCGCGAGTTTCCTGCAAATGTGCCACCAACAGTGGGGAAACAACATGTCAAAAACCTTGTTTTCATAACTTGTTTAACATGAGTAAACAAGGTCTTTTGCGAGAATGAAACTAGTACAAATCCATGATGGGGGAAACTGCAGCATCTGTAGAGGATTAAAAGAAATCATGGAAGCAAACCAGACATGGAGCGAGCACACAGTTAAGCGTTTCAGTAAGAATGAGCCGACGTGTCACACTCAGACCGTGTTGAACGATCGGCCACATCTGCTATTTCCACGTCAAAATTTCGCCTGAACACAGACCTGGTAGCCATTAAAAATGAAAACAACAGGGTTTGGGGGTGGGTGTACGGCGTGGGGTGTTCAGCCAATGCAGGGTGTTCAACCGTGAAAGACTCCATAGCTGCAATACACCTTTCCCAATCAACAAAAACCACTGAATGCAGAAACTAATTCCTGATTTGCATTGTTTTACATTTCAGCAGGTCACGGCTGACCCTGCTGCACCCTGGCGAGATCCAGGGTCTTTCACAGGTGCTATTAGGGGTGTGGCTGGCCGGCTTGTTTGCCACAGTGCTGTTTTGTTAGAGTTGGGTTTTTCCGTCTCACCCGCTTGGTTAATATGTGAGATATTTTGCTTTGTGCTTTGTGCAGAACATCTTATCACATACATGCTGAGGTGTGACATTTTTTTTTTTTTAATTTTCCTTCAAAGGTGCCCACTTCCTCTAGGTGATAAAGGGCATTAAACTTTCCATGTTTGTCTACGAGGCACAGAAGAATCGCTTCGCTGGTGATCAGAGGGTGGTGGCCGGGCCTTCGGGGGCCAAACACTGCAATGTGGGCATTAAATAAACGTTTACTGTCCATCTGCTTTGGGTTGATGCTTAAAAGCAGCTACATTAACTAGGACAAGGTTAAGTTAACATACTGAATAGTTTCAAAGTTAAAATCTGCGGATGGTCATCGCAATGATACAAACCACGGGTTTTAATGTGAATGCACTCCAACAGTATATGTAGAGGTTCATATAGTGTGTTTATATACTAAATTTTAATTCTTTGACTACATATAAATCTTATGGTGCATTTTCATGAATCCGGTCATTATATAATGGGTTTAGAGTTACGGCGGCGTCTGTTTTAGGACATTTCATTAACTGACCCCTGTGGACAAGGGTTTCGCTAGAAATTTTGGACTCTAAGAAAGCGTATCATATTGGGCTCCCAACCCAGGCCAATCGAATTATGTTCCAAATTTTTAGGGCCCCTGTCACTCAGAGGCCCTTGGAATCGCCCTAAATCACCCCCCCCCCCTTACATCGCCCCTGCCCATGGACGTTTAAAGTTACAACAAACTCGCTTCTTCACTGTCATGTAAACAAGATAAATGAGAATTGCTGCAGTTGGTTACACTCAACCAAAGGAGATATAAAGATGAAATTATCTGGTAATGCAAGGTAATCAGCAGCACGTCCAAAGTGACGTCACGCTCCAGTTTTATGTATGTGGTGTGTGGGTTTGCTTTGCTCTCGCTTCGAAAAACTGCTGCTTCACAGGAAGTCAAGAGTTCCAGAGAAGCGAAAATTTATGGCATCTATAAGCAAAAAAAAAAACAAATAAACAAAATATTTACCAGAAATTTATGATACCCGTGAAAGCTGGTCAGGAGATGTGGTCTTTTCAGCAAGTGAAACGCTTTCCTGTTTCGAAATTAAATCCGCAGCAGTCTGGTCAGTCCAAGAGGGTGATTTTACACACAATGTATACAGATCAGAATTAAACCCAGAATGTGTAGGACTGTATAGATGGATGGGGAGAATAAATGATGAAATTCCCTTGCCAGGGAATATGAAATAGATGAACCGGGTGTGTGTCTACCTGCGGACTCGCTAAGACACACAATTTCCGCAAAAAGTAACAGAAAGGGCATGTTGGTGCTGCCGTGGAAACACTGCTGGTGACACAAACAGCCGACACACGAGCTGTAACCTGGCCACATCCAAGTTCTCGGCGCTGGTGCTCACACGCCCACGGCCTGTATTTCTGTATCCTTAGTAACGTACCTTCGAACTTTTAATCGTTCCTCGTTTTCGCCCGAGCAGGCCTGCGACGCCAGCGATTGCAGGTTCCCGTGCTGTTCGCAATTTCAAACGTTAATAATTAACAGCTGTTTCGTTCTTTTCCGCAAAATTTTACTCACTTCCAAAAAAATAAAATAGAAGGCTGCAATTTGTTTAATCAGAGGCTGGAAAATCCTGCAGGTCCCAAACAAAGCCACGTGAGCTAGACGGCATCCCACGCACAGCCTGGGTCTCGTCAATGTAAAAAGCTGCCCTCTGTAGGGTCTAGCCAGCTGGGATGGTCCCTAGCCTTGTCACCTATGGAGGCTGTATGAATTTTCCTGTCTTTTTCAGACTGGGAAACCTTTTATCGCAACTGAGTCAGATTGTAACGTGAGCCGTATTCAGTTTTTATGGAGAGTGTAGATGGTATTTTATTCCGGTTGGGCTTATTGATTCATGAAGAAATAGTGCCAGGAGTCAGACAGGGAAGATTTGATGGGTTTGATATGGGGTTACTGTGCTTAGTGAGCTGAGATGGACTCAGCGCTGGAAAGGTATGAGTACAAGTTTATTTCTCTGTGCCAGAAAGTCAGAGATAATCGCAGGCATCAGATAACAGGCGTTGGCGTGGGAGGTTCAGTTCCCAACCGGCCCGAAATCACAGCAGCCAGGATAATGAGACGCTTGGATCTGGGCAATAACCGAGAAAGGAACTTGAGGACATGAGCTGGTCACGTGATGGTCCCTGTTGTAGCACCACTGAACGCAGTAATTAACCTGCATTGTTCTAGAAAATTCTCTGTTTGAATAAAACCAGCGTTGATGGAGATGAGAGTTTGGGCCCCAGGGGTTATTTGATGTGTGCTCTCAGTCACCAAGCAGTTAAATAGATTCAGTTTTGTAGCCTACCGGAAACCATGATCCGTCTTCACTTCAAACCAGCGGGAGGAATTTTCTGGGACAAAAAAAATGTAAGAACAGCAGCTGGCTGGTGAGTGTAAAAGTGCAGACAGCCTGGGAAGAATTGAATGTTACATCTCGGCCGATTTATCAGCCTCTGAGGTCGGCTGAGAATCGGCTCCTCTGGGGCGTGTGAAATGAGCACGTCAGACAGGAAGCCCGATGGACCCCTCTGCCCCGAAGATCGCAGTGAGGCACGACTCGTACGATATGCTCCTCAAGTCGCCGAGGTGCGTGTGGGAGTTTATACGAGCGTCTGTGTGTCTGTTCTCATGCGATGTTTGTTTTGCAAATGCCACCCCCACCCCACCTGTGTCACGCCAAAAGGAAGAGCGTGAAAGCACGGTGTGTAACTGGGTCGAGGGTGATGGGGCGGCAAGATGGGCCTCTGGTTCCGAGAAGCCAAATCGCCGCCTATCTCCCAGCGCCACTGAGAAGCCTCCAGGGAGTTTATAATAATAAAGAAAGTTCACAGTACTGCTTGCTGATGCAATTCGAGTCCAGGTCCTGCTCATAAGTTCACTGGAGGGGGGGGGGGGGTGCTATAAAAATGAGCATTTAGAGGTTTTTAAGAGTCCCACAACTTCCTATCAATGGGAAACGTAGCTGAGCTGCCTGGTTTTAGCCGTCAGAAGTTTCGACGCGCCAGAGCACGAGGAGAGTAAAACATCACGAGCCATGGTAAACACGGCCGCGCTGCCCTCAGGGTGCTGGAGAATAACTGGTGTTAGCATTAGCGATGAGAGCTAGCCGTTACGAAAGCAGTGGCCCGTCGGCGAGGGGTTTACTTGGTAGCCAGTTCAGATCCCCATCGTAACCTACAGGTTGACAGTTAAGTCCCAGGATGATCCTTGATCTGAATCATTCCAGTCAAAGGTCGTGGATTATTTTTATATATCTGCACACCTTGTATTGGTTTAACCCACAACAAAAACTATAAATATAAAACTATTCATGGTTGATTTTTCAGAAGAAAATTGTTTCAATTTCCGTTTAATAATGTTCCAAAATAGTCTTAAAACTGTAGTTCCCCTAAGGATAGAGTGCCTGGGCAAGCTACTCACTGGAACCAGCAAATCCCTTAACCCTTTGTGTACACATCTTGGGTTGCTGTTCCCATAGTAACAAAACATGTTTCTTCCCACCTCTTCATTTCTCTGACATATTTTGAGGCATATTTATATAAGTTATTTTTATCAGAAAATGAATTGAAATTAATATAAAGTTTCAAATGTTCTATTTCAAACTGTTTTTTTCATTAAAATTAACAAAGTTTTTGCATGCTGAATATGAAAAGAGCAGCTTCTGGCTGGCCAGAGAACCAGTGCTTGGGAAGAGAAACTTGTTTTAAAAGAATGTAAAAACTCGGCCGCTTGTATCCGCGATCTCCTTCTTTTAGTCACTACCCAGAGCTCATGACCGTAAGTGAGAGTGCGAACGTAGATCGACGGGTAAGTTGAGAGCTTTGCTCAGCTCCCTCTTCACCGAAACAGAATGGTACAGCGTTCGCATTACTGCCGATGCTGCACCGCTCCGTCTGCCGATCTCTCGCTCCCCTTTCCCCTCACTCGTGAACAAGATCCCGAGATACTTAAACTCCTCTCCTTGGGGCAGCAATCCACCCTTTTCCTGTGGAGAACCATGGCCTCAGACCTGGAGGTGCTGATCCTCATCCCAGCCACCTCACACTCAGCTGCAAATCGCCCCAGCGCCTGCTGCAGGTCACAACCCGACGATGCCAACAGGACCACGTCATCTGCAAAAAGCAAAGATGTGATTCTGAGGCCCCCAAACCGGACTCCTTCTGCCCTTTGGCTATACCTATAAATTCTGTCCATAAAACTTATAAACAGAATCGTGACAAAGGGCAGCCCCGGCAGAGTCCAACACCCCCCGGGAACAAGTCTGACTTACTGCTGACAATGTGAACCAACCTCTCACTCCGTTTGTATGGGGACTTGATGGACCCCGTACCCCATACTCCTGAAGCACCCTCCAGAGGACTCCCAGAGGGACACGATCATATGCCTTTTCTAAGTCCACAAAATACATGTAGACTGGTTGGGCAAACTCCCAGGACCCCTCCAGTGTCCTTGTGAGGGTGTAGAACTTTTCCAGTGTTTCACAACCAGGACGGAATCCATATTGTTCCTCCTGCATCCGAGGTTTGACCAACGGACGGACCCTCCTCTCCAGTGCTCTGGCATAGACCTTCCCAGGGAAGCTGAGGAGTGTGATGCCCCTGAAGCTGGGACACATCCTCCGGTCCCCTTTCTTAAAAATTGGAGCCACCACCGTAGTCTGCCAATCCAAAGGCACTGTCCCCGACGTCCACGCAATGTTGAAGAGGCATGTCAGCCAGGACAGCCCCACAATATCAAGAGCT
>JAAGVU020000097.1:840699-861093 GCA_011763525.2 Mormyrus iriodes | reverse complement strand
ACCTTTTCGAGGCCGACCGAAAGTCCTTCTCCATAGCCTCACCAAACTCCTCCCACACCCGAGTTTTTGCCTCAGCAGCCACTCGAGCTGCTTCCCGCTTGGCCTGTCGGTACCTGTCTGCTGCTTCCGGAGTCCCACAAGCTAACAAAGCCCTGAAGGCCTCCTTCTTTAGCCTGACAACTCCTTTTACCGCTGGCGTCCAGCACCCCCTCCAAGCCCTCCTAGAAGGCCAAAGGCACTGAGCTGGTGTTCGGCGAAAAACCGAAAGAATGAGATCATGGGTAAAAGCGGCCGAAATGAGTTTCCTCTGCAGGGTGTCTGGGCTCAGCCTCAGAGATAGGTTGAGGCGTTCGGAAAATTCGGGAGGCGCTCAGAGCAGAGCCTCTGCTCCTCCGCATCGAAAGCAGCCAGCTGAGGTGGTCTATCTAGATAGGCATCTATCTAGGATGCCTCCTGGACAGCTCCCTGGGGAGGTGTTTTGGGCATGTCCAACCTGGCGGAGGCCCCGGGGCACACCCAGGACACCCTGGAGAGATTATGTCTCTCGGCTGGCCTGGGAACGCCTTGGTATCCCCCAGGTGGAGCTGGAGGAGGTGGCCGGTGTGAGGGAGGTCTGGGCATCCCTGCTTAGACTGCTGCCCCCAGGACCTGACTCCGGATAAGTGGCGGAAAAGAGATAAATGGATGGATGGATGATGTAAAAAGTCTGTGTAAAAACTGTCCTTAACATTCAGAAAATAGGAATTCAATAGAAGTTGGAATTACAGTTATTTTGTTGCTTGATTTATACACACACACACACACATATATATATATATATATATATATATACGCCTTGTCACTATGAAGACCCCAGGTATGTAATAGTGTTTCCTGAAAGTTCCAGGTACACAACAGTTAAGTTATCAGTTAAGAAATCGTGAATAGGAGGTTGTGTTTTGAAAACCAAGGAAAATTATGCCAATAAAAATAATTATATATTTATGAGTACAAAGTCACATAAGTGTAAACGTATTTGGAAAATGAAAGTAGCACTCATTAATATAAAACTGTTATCAGGTTGCCGGACCTACCTGTGTGGTTACGCGGTAATGGGTTAGAAACCCATGTGACATCTCTGGACCAATAGGAAAAAAGTATGTACCAAAGCTGTGATATACAGGGCTATAGAGCTTCTTTGGATGAAGTTGGCAGTCGAGCCTCATAAGTGTTTTTGGATGAAAATTCAACCTGGGGAGAGAAATGGGATGTAGGACAGGGGGGCGAAAGGAGACGTTCTGTTCTATGTCCGTACCTTCATCTCTTCCCGGCTGTGAATCACCTTCACGAGGCACCAACAGCATGAAACCGTCACCGATTCTCACAGCTGGCCCCCTCCACCTTTGTCCTTTGATGTCGAGGGGCTGGAGGTATTGGGCGATTTTTAAGGGTTTGGCCCACATGTAGCCTGGTTTAACTGCTTCAGGAAATACCCTTTCGTGTCAGTGGTCAGGTGTCAAACCGCAAAAAGCTCGACAATTAAATAAAAAAGACCAGCCTGTGTTTGCTATATAATATTTCAATGCCTCTCTGCACTTGGGGAAACTAAATGTATGTGTGTGTGTATATGTATATATTAATCTGTCTTTGTGTCCTTGGGATGTAGCTCAGCTCAATACTAATGTACCGTCATAGTCCCGTGACTGAAGGTGACCACACTGCCACCACAGGTTTTTGGTGGTATTGCACCTTGCGCACATGTCGCGTTAACTCCTCGCATAGGTACACAGACGACGCGTGGAATCAACGCAGAAAACACGTGGCGGCCATGATGCACACACGTATGCGTTTTGAGTGTTGAGTATAGTGGCTTGGATCCCAGCCGATAGTGTGGTTCATAACGCGCTTTTAGACTGAAATGCAATGAACAGCTGCAGGCCCCGACAACGCATTCAAGCATGTGGTGGCGCGAGTCAAAGATTACACTCCCAGAGACACAGGATGGGAGGTAATCTCATCGCAAGAGGCATGACCTCAGCAGATGATCAGGCCCTCTGCCCTCTTTTGTTCAGTCGTGACTTTGTTCCATTGTCAGGAAAAGCCTCCGGAGGAACAAAGATATTTATGCATCTCTAAGAAGCCTCAAATGTTATTTCCTGTTATGTTTATGTTGAAGGCTTCAGAGACAAAATATATTACTTATCTCAGCTACTCAGATGTATACAAAGTTTCTGGTGTTGAGGACTCGGCATATTGGATATATGTGAATTTTGTCTCCAGCATTTTCAAGTGTTTTTGCAAGCATGTTTAATGTCTATTGTCGGTGGAAAAAAGAGCCACAATGGTACTTTGTACACTCAAACAGCACCTGTTTACCAATGCAAGGAACAAGCGGACGATTCCCAAGTCGCCAAGCCGAACTGGAGGCCTGTGCTGGTTACAGATATGTGCAGACAGCTGAACAGCAGAGGATCCACTGGGTATTCCCATCTAGGCTGTCGATCCACTTACTCAGCTCTGCAGTACTGTAGCCTGAGGAAAATCTGGATTATGTTTTTAATGGATGTCATAAAACTAAAACCAGGATTGTGAAATGCAAGTTGCAACAGTTATTTTGAGGGCAGCATGTGTCTCACCAGGCTAAGCTTACGTTATAACCATTATCAACAACCAAATATATTATATTTAACATTAATAGGTGTCATCCAGCCGATGTCGACTCCTAGTGACCATCTAGATTATGTTCCTCTGGAACATTCTATCTTCTGTCAGGGTTTTCCGGCCTCGAAATGTCAAGTTCATTGTTGTGATGATTGAGCCTATTTGTTTGTCACTGGCTGTCCTGTTCCTCTGTGGCACGATTGGTGAGCATGTTTGGCTATTAACCAGAAGGGTGGTGGGTCGAGCCCACCCAGGGATGACATGTCCATTTCAAGAATTTTGTCCTGGGATTAAATAAATTTGTCGGACCTTATCAATGCAGTGGCCAAAATGACATCAATCCAGTGACTTCAGAAAACAGTTTGCCAATAAGGGCTTTACTGTAAGGGACAGAAAAAATTGGAAAATAAACTGAATATTTGGGAAAACAGAAAATAACAACGTATATGGGAAATAGTGTCAATAGGATGTAAAAATGGCTGAAGGGAGAGTGATCATGATCAGATTATCCAGTTGTGGCAGTCTGGGGGACCAAGGGTGTACAGATCCAGATGTGTCAGTACACTGGATCATGCTGGTCCATTTTTCATATGGTGTTACAAGCTGATTATCTGGATTTAGCTGATGATGTCATAGATCAGGGTCACATGACCCTGAGAGGGCGAATGAAGATGGATCAGAGAAATAAATGAATACACAGACATTGCTTACGGGACATCTGCATCTTCTACTGGGCACAGTGTCGCTGGGCTGTCCTGTGACCTTCTCAGCAGATCTACCATCTTCCTGGTAGTGAGGATCTCTCAGGCTTGAGATATCCCAATGGGGACGGAAACCAGTCCAAAGAGAGCAGGGCAGGGGACAAGACTGAGGGGGAACCAGGATGAAACTAAGAAAACCTGAGGGGAGATTTTAACGGAGACACCCCCCCCAACCCCCAATCTGGTCTGCAAAGCTGTGATATACCTGAAACATTATGAGAATTGCTTTAAAATACACAGGCGGAAGTGTCACTACAGTACAGTACTATCAGTCAATATCAGTCATTCTAACACGGCTAGCGAACCAAAGGGAGCCCGACCAGGATGTGGAACCGTAACAGACAAAAGCTGAGAAGACACTGTGCTAAAGAAGGAGCCATGTTTAAGGGGCTTTGCATGAATTTGGTGGTGATTCTAATTTTCCAGCACATCATTTATTAAAAATGAAGCGGAAAAATATCAAGAGGCTAATCTTAGTAGACAACTGTACTGAATAAAGTATTTCACTTTCTGTTCCATTAGGTAGCACCTGGAGTGATTTACCTGCAGATTGCTACGACAATACTGAGGACATCCCAACGTATCGTGACCCGATTGAAAACGTTCCGGAAACAGCAAGCCAACCCTGACCGGACCGTCACTCGCAATCAGCTGGTCGGGGGGATGGCGTTTTTTTTTTTTGCAAGGCATGCTGGGATACGATGTCGAGTGCTTCTCTGAAACCCAGCAAACGTTTATCAGCACCGTCATACTGGCCACTATCAAAGCCAGTTGACGCACACTAAATGCCCCCTTTGACTTATATTTCAGTATGTGGTAATAGGCTGAACTGTCCATTAGTCCTCTCTGGATTGTGGCATTTCTGCTGGGTCAGCAGATGCAGAGGTAGCTCCTCGCAGCACATGGCGAGCAAAACATTTCCATCAATCCCGGGGGGAGGGGGGAGCAGCTACATGTGATGGCTTTGTGGTCGCGCAGAGTCTGTTAGCGAGTTTGACCTTTTTTTGCTGACAGGACCTACACAGCTGGCTAGGGCCGTCAGAGCAGTTGTGTAGATCCATCACTGGGCTCCTCTCTTCTCTCACTACAGCTTTTTGTTAGAACATCTCCACCGCGGCGTGGGGTGGTTAAAAAAACGATCAGGTTTCCAGTCTCTGAAGCCGTCTGTGCAGCTACGAGTGATTCTGGGTCGACCCGCGGCGATCTGGGCCGAGCCTTAAGGAAGGCGATTCCTTCTGAATGCAGACTGCGTAGGCAACCAGGACATAAGCAACTCCCTGGGACCCAGGAGCAAAGGTTGGGGGTCAGGGGCCTGGAGCGACCCCGCCACAAAACCGCTGCACCGTCCCACTCCGGGTACTCGGTGCGACGCTGCGGGTCCTGAGAGGCCCGTAACGACGCAGGCACCTGCGTGTCGAAACCACACTGTTTACAAAGAGGGAGCTTTAGAGCATTGCCGTGGCAACGGCACATCCAGCACAACCGAACACGAGCGTTCAGCAACAAAAATAAGCTATGTGTTTACTTCACTAACAACCGTCACCTGTTAGGATGTGAAACGCAAAAGCAGAAAACAAGACAGTTTGTCAAACAAAGACTACAGGATTGACATCTGTGACCGTCACGGTCTCCCGCTAAACTAACAGCTCCACGTTACAGTCCCAGCACAATTTAAATAATTGTAAAACATTTAACGGATGAAACAGATGATGCGGAATAAAGGCAATAGCAACGTTTTAAAATGATAACAATATTATGAAACATTTGCAGAAAGAATGTCGGGCAAATCTGGGTTTATGTACCGCCGTGATGACTGGTCTTCAGGAGTAATAAAATAAGCAGCACAGGTGGAGTCTTGTCTCATTTAATGTCTTTGGTTCTTGAGTTTGTATAAAGGGACCTGGAGGCTGAGATGAGCGGCCGTGTCTTACAGTCAGACTAAAGTACGTTATGTGGAAAAATTGCTTGTTAGAAATTAAACTGAGTTGGTAAACCAGTCATTTTAGTATATTTTTTAAGTGTTCTGCTGGAATACTCCATCATACACACACACACATACACACACACACACACACACACGTTTGTATTTATGTCTTTATGAAGACTCTCCATTAATTTCTGCAGGCATAACCTTAATCCCAGCTATCACAACTTTAACCCCTACCCAGCCATAACCCTAACCATAACTAATGGCATTTTTTGATTTCAGTCACAAATTTTTATAAAATTTAATTTGCCCTTGTGGGGACCAAAAATATGGTCCCGAAAATGTCAAAATAACAGGTTTTTATCGCATCGTGGGGACATTTGGTCCCCACAATGTAATATATACATAACACATACACACCCTCAAGCAAAGCCTGGTGCTCACACCAAAAGTCACCAAACTCTTTCAGGGGGGGAGGATGATGTGGCTTAGGTTTTGATGTCATACCTGTGGCCGTAAGGTTGTTGGTTCAAGTCCCATCGTATTGATGTCCCCTTTGCCACCTAAGCAAGGCCCTTAACCCCTCTGGGTTACTCCAGGGACTGACTGACCCTGTTTTATCAAAAAATGTGAAAGTGATGTACAATAGAGACGTAAAGTTCAAGAGGACAGCCCTGGTTAGCTTTGTAGAACTTGCTGGTTATCTTTGGTGACAGAGTTTGACACTCTCGGTTTCGTAGGATTATTCAATGCGGACAAAGGGCTGCTCACCGCAGCTCCTCCCAGGATGACTTTCCCTCGCTGTGACTCCTGACCCTGATTCAGTGGCCTCCTACATGCCGAGGGCAGGAAGTCATTATGGGTTTTGTCAAGGGGGACCGGGGATGTTCTTTGGTTTTTGTCAGGTTCTTCTCGCACACCGTCTTTGTCTGTTAAATAATCCCATAAAATACGGTAAAAATCTATAAATGCTTGACATTTCATGGAAGGAACAAATATTGTGTAAAACACTATCGCACTCAAGCACTTCCTGTTTTACAAACTGTATTTGAAATCGGGTTCTTAACATACAGAAAAAATGTTGATAAAATCAAACAAACAAATTCTATAGCAAGATTCCAGTGTCTCATTCTGCTTCTGAAACCCTGCGTCTTACAGCCTTGTAAATTAATTTCACGAAAGTTCCTTTATAAGCATTTAACCTGTGAAAACATGGTGAAGCCACACAAAAGCATCTGAGGCGTTCACACATGAATGGCGCACTGGCTTGCGGAACAACGACACCCCGCGGTGTGTAAACGGCACAGAGCAGCGTTCTCTTCTCTCAGGTGCTGGCAAAGTCGCTGTTTCGATTGCTTTTACGTTCAGACTCTGTGGGTGGAAAGAAAATCTCACCCGCAAAGAGCCTCCTTGAACGTTCAGCTGTAGTTTCGGACCGACCTGAGATCCCAATGATCCCACTTTTAAGAAAAAAGCGACATAAATTCACAGAAATACATCTCAGCGAGTCCGTTTCATTTTATCAATACTAGCTGACATAGAAGAAGAAGAACAGAAAGCATCTAACCTGAACTGAGAGACACACACACACACACAGACGCACACAGACGCGCACACACACACATACACACACACATACACACACACACACACACACACACACATGCACACAGACAGGCACACAGATTAGGTATCTATATCTTTGATTCACAGATTTTTATTCTAAAATTGAATTTTCCCTTTTGGGGACCAAAAAAATGTTCCCACAAGGTCAAAATAACATTTTTTTTTATCACATTGTGGGGACGTTTAGTCCCCAAAATGTAATATATACATGCACACACACACATACGTGTAGCACATGGACACACGGCCCCCCCCCCCCGCATCAGCTGGACTCCTTCAGCATGACTGTACTGCTCTGGGATCCACGCTGTTTCGGGTTGGGGAGACACCAATGACAGGAAACAGCTGGGGCTTCGGGGTCACATGGCAGAACGGACCAACCTACTCACAGACGGGGGTGGGGGGGGGCTGTAAATAAGGCCAGACTCGAGAGGCAAAAGGGACTGACCCATTAATTAAACAGTACAGCTTTCAGAACCTATGACATGAAGTTAACTGTACAATATGGAAGGAATTCACAGCCGCCGATGCATTTTCATGCCGGCATAGGCTTCCAGCAGAACCACGTTATACAGCCCCGGCCAGAACCATTTTGCCAGGCGTGGGAGGGGGGGGCACAGTTCAACTCACTGAGAGTAATACTAGTCATACTGCTATGACAGTCTGTTTTTATGCTGTACTTTAGTTTGCACAAAAAAGACCACACATATATAATACAAAATCAGTGGTTATTAACAAAAAGAACGTACGAGGCCTCTGTGTTAATCTTAAGCAAGCTAAGAAATCAAACCTGACTGAGCCCGTCAGAAAAGCTGAATGTCCATTTTACCTTTACTGTATGTCAGTCAGTCAGAAAATAATACAGTAAAATTCCCTCTGCTCAATGTTTGCTCCACTAATTACATCCCTTTTCTCCACATTTCCGTGTAACTTCCAAATTAGCGCCGGTGCTTGGGGTGAACCAATCACCAAGCTGTCATTGTAAGCGCAAACCAATCAGCAACCTGTCACTGCAAGCGCCAACCAATCAGCAAGCTGTCACTGTAAGCGCCAACCAATCAGCAAGCTGTCGCTGTAAGCGTCTCCCCGGTAGTTTGTGTTCAAAGGAAAAGTTAGTCTGGAGTAGTTACTAAAAAAAGGTTCCAAAACAACCTCAGAAGAACTACAATTGGGCCGAGTTCCTGCAAGTTGAACGCCTGGTTCTGGAAAAAGGTTCTGGTTCTTGAAAAAAGTTCCTGTGGTGGGAAAGCACCTTTTGTCCTGGTTGTTTACAGTCTGCCTGGAAAGTTCACCTGAATCACCTGTGTGGGTGACATTATGTACAGACTGACCTGAAGCAGGCCTGCTGTTACCCCATCTGGGCCCATGTCAGAGCTGCTCACACGTTCCTCATTTCTCCTCATAGCTCCAAAGCTGCAGGTTCCAATCCAGTGCAAACCGAACCATCTCCTGGCTCTCCTGGAGCAATCACAGCCATCCCAGCACCAGGTGGTCCGTTTAACACGCCGACTAACCCAGAAGCCCATAATGAGTGAGACTGAGAGGTGCTGGAGCTGGGATCCACCAAAGGTCACAGTGGAATGGATGGAGGGAGCTCATCAACAACACTTAGGGCTTGGTCTTTGGTGCATTAAACATGGATGAGAGGCCTGATTAGGGACTGAGGGAAACCAAGACGGCGGCCTCCTTGAGACTGAGAGGAATGTGCCTGTGTCCTCCAAAGGGCCTGGTGTCAAGGGGCCCCTGAATCGCTGCAGAGACGCTCAGATGGCCTGACATTTATCAGACCTGAGATAGCAGGGAAATCCCCCGCGGCTCAGACACAACATTCTGCTTTTTATGTTCACCCACACACAGGCACCAGTTTACGGTTCACTCAGCCAGGAGAAGATAACACAGTCTGGGGAGCCTCATATCGTGTCTTCAGCACCTTAGACTCCAGCCGGCCTATTTGTGAGCACATTTGTGAGCGTGTTCGTGAACATTTTATTTGGGAGCGTATTTGTGAGCGTGTTCGTGAACATTTTATTTGCGAGTGTATTTGTGAGCGTGTTTGTGAAGATTTTATTTGTGAGTGTGTTCGCGAACATTTTATTTGTGAGCATATTATTTGCGAGTGGATTTGTTCGCCAGGTGCAGGAGCACAGAGAAAGAGTAATTGGAGCTTAGTGCAGAGTAAAGGCCAGGCGCACAGAGCAAAGGCACCCCCGGAGGTCCGAAGGGACTCCTCGCAGGGCACATTCGCGGCTCGTGTGTCTAATGGCCGCCGTCGCATTCTGCAGATGTGTCTCGCTTCCCCCCGCCCCCATTTCGGCCTGGGACCCATCAGGCAGCATTAGATGAACTGTGCTAAACACCCCTGCAGACACTTGTGGTTCCGCCCCACCCCCTGTGTGATGCTTAAGCAGATGATGACAAGCGTGGCCAAACTGGGAGGACAGGGGGGTAAGAGAAGCAGTGGAATTACAAGGGAGAAAGTCCTTTCGAGATTCACAGCCATTTGGCATCACAACAGAGGTGTGATATTTGTGTAAAATCAGTAATATACATGTACACCAGAAGTCAGCCCCTTTCCTTATATTATACGTAAGGAAACAGACACAGAGTGTGTAGACAACACGGAATGTAATGTGACGAGCCTCCGGCGTGTGACAGGAGGGCAGGGAGCGTGCTGGGCGGGGAGCAGGATTGACACCAGCGGGATTTTAATGATGGGAATCGGCACCGGTGCTGCTGGTTACTCGTCACAAGGTGTCAGCGTTGCGGGCCAGGGGAGCCATGTCTCGGGGCGCGGGAGTATTCTGGGTGAGAGAGGCGGCCTCTCCCGTTCGTCCATGCAGCAGCGTGACTGGCGCTCCCCGGTGGATGGCGTGCAGATGTGCTGGAGCTGGAGTTCCCTAAGATGACAGCATGGCCTTCTGGATATGCAGGAAAACAAGTGTGAAATCCAAAATAAAAACGGACCAGATCGCCGCTGTGAACTGACTATTGCCATCTGATGTCTGCGGTTTCACGCCTCCGCTGTGGGCACTTTGCCGCTAAGCTCAATGAGCCCCTGCGGATTCTCCGTCATGGTGGTGCTGCTTCCCCCCCCCAGCTCGCTACAGCTGCTGGGTACGTGAGATCGCACCCCCCTCCCCCCAGGTTGGCTGCACCTGCTCCAGAAGACGGGGGAGTGAGTGGGAGCAACGCCAAGAGCATAGCAAGAAGGTTGGTGGGAAATTCGGGGAGGGTAGGGTGGGGGTTTCTCAGATGCAGACCATCTGTGGGACGTCCCGGAGGAGGAGAAGAGAGCCAGACTAGAAAGTAGAAGTGGGGAGCAAGGGAGACGTCATGTGCCGGTTTGAAATGAAGCAGAGGTCAGAGCTGTTGCATGCTGGGTAATAATAGACCACAGACCGAGGGCATCGCTGGCTCGGCTGGACCCACTGAGCACAGGCCTCAACAGCACGATATGTTTAGGGGCGGTTCCAGGAGGACATCTCCACAGCAGATCTTCGACATGAGACACAGGGCCCTGTAACAGCTCTCCGTCTCCTTGGAAAATGGCAGCTGGCTGCAGACCCCCGAGTCCGAGGCGGGATGTCACCGTTGCTCTCACCAGGAATTAAAAAGACTGGACCCCAAACTAAGGGTGGGGTCCTACTAAGCGTGAGAATTAGCTTCTCCCTCTGTTGTGCATAACATGACTGGACTTGAGGTGGACCGGGCTGGTCCAATCGTGCCAGGGGGCTCTGACGTCATTGGGTTTTCACTGCAACCTGGCGATGGAATCCGGATGGTGTTCGAATGGAACACCGCTCGATCCGTAAATTCCGATTGGTTCCTTTCTCATCCAGTTTTTGTTTGTTCCGGCATCATCCACTCAGTGCAGAGTCTCGTTTACCTGCAGCCTCCAGACATGCTAAGATTCCAGCTAAACGTCGTCTGGCTGATGAGTTAAGCAGAGGAACTCAAAGACAAACTGCAGGCTATCGAAACATCTCCTCCCAGTCAAAGGCTGAAGCTTATAGATACTCCTGGCCCCCCGCTACAGCGATGTGTCCGAATGAAGTGAAGTATACCTCTAAACCTAAGATGCATGAATAGCTACCTGGGTCCCTGAGGGAACAGACTGTCCAGTGGCTAAACTGTAACAGAGCAAAGCTTCCCACTCACCTGAACAACAATATGTGGACAGCATGAAGATGCACCAGCCTTAACAAGGAAGAGGAAAGTCCTCAACACCAACAACAGCGCTGGGTTTAATTCTCTGCACAGCTGTTGTAGCATCTCAACAGAAATGAGTAATTATACAGCAGATCACCAATATAAATGCCAATTTATAATTACAAAAATAACCGACAGAATGTTATAAACAAAGCATTATTAATTATACAGCTACTTCATGAATTAAGGACAAATCGCTATTTGATTTCACACAGAACTCTTTGGTAAATCAGATAATCAAGTATCAAAAGTAACTGAGTTACACCCTATTTAAAAAATCACCGTTATTGTTGTTACACTAAAATTTCTGCACGAACTTACCGTGGTCTTTTTACTCATTTAGGCAAACATTTGTAGCCTTTTGATCCCAAGATAACATCTAGGAGCATGATTACTGCCTTATCTGTTTTATATTCCTTTCGTAAATTCTTTCAATAAATACCAGCATTTCTGGTATTTCATGTAATAAAAAAACTAAACCGAATGCGTCTCAGGTTAAAAAATATATTAGAAGATCCTATAATTATATGTGAAATGGATATACGTCGTACGGACTTCAAAGGGTACTTTTGACAAATATGGACCAGACGTATCATGCATGGCACGTTGCAGGGCTGATTTCCTCGTATTCAAATGAGGGTTGGCAGCTGACACTGGTTCCAAGCTGTCGCTCGGCCAGATGTTAGCAGCTGGGCGACTTTTTACCGGCTACATGTGTTTCTCATCTTCACTCGAGATTAAGGATCAAACTGGGCCTTAGACTCAAGCTTGGTTTTATTAGGACGGTGTGTTCCGCACGGCGGGGAGAACGGCCGAGTGGGTAAGGAGCTGACATGCTTGCGATTAAGCAGATTACTGCACATTACGGACAGCGGTGGGCTCTGGGTCCCATCGCTGCACTTGGAGCCCCATCCTGATACTTGTTGCCTTTAATCCTTCAGTAAGGCGCTGCCTGACGTTATCAAACACCGATATGTAAAGCGCACTTCACAGTAGCGTCCCATACACGCATTACATGGCATTTCCCCTTCCCATAAACCATCTTTATTTTGAGGGTCATAGCAAGATAAACGACAGCAATGCTGAACTCTGAGAGTAAACTACGGTAATATAATTAAAATAGAATTAATGAGTACCCTTCCTAGCTTAGAAAAAAATGATACACGGGTCAGCCAAACAGATATACAGGGCAGTATATGTATTCTGTCTACTGATTTGCTTATGTTACATTCAGGTCCACAGGAATCGTACAGGGCAGATATCGGGATTACTCAAACTAGGGGCAATCCACCCAATCCTCAACCTACCCGCCCAGCCTGGACTCACAGTGGGTTAAAGTATTCTGTCAGCCACAGGGGGGCACTGCTTCATCTGCTACTGTCTTATCATTAGCGTCTGTCATAACTTTCATCCATTATACATCTGGGGGATTTTCTAAAACGATGCAGCAGGCCACCCTAGCCCACCCTCCCCCCCCCCTTGCCCCGAGCAGGAAATATTTCCAAAGAACCTGCCGTGACCCCTGGCTCCCCCCACCGGTGACTTTCTCCATAAGACCCCGTAATCCGCCGTGCTCCTTATCCTGTGTTTCTGCGTCACGACGTGGCGTGAGATCAGAACGGTCTCCTCTTACACGCTATGGATTCGAGAGGCCCCGACTTCAATGGATACCTCCTGCCCTCCTACTTCCAGCCCTCGGGGAGAAGGAACTCCACCCTGCTGCACATGCAGGCCCAGGGAGGGGGCCGTCTGGTGGATGGGACACCCCCCCCCCTTCCCCACCATTAAGTCAGTACGCCTCAGAAACGGCGTAATTATTTACACAGAGATATCGTGGGGTTAATGACAAGTAATTTCCTGACACATCAAAGCCTACGTACGAGAAAACTGAGCTGCTCCCCAGGCAGGAATACACTGCATAATCTCAAGCCAGTGGGGCGTAAGGGTTCGTCCCCTGCTCCAAACTACCCCCTTCAGGAAGAGATGCACACAGCTCTTAGATGATTCCTCTGGAAGATCAGTAACTCACACGGCTGTTCACCTTGTTACGAGAGAAATGCAGGCAGCACACCCCCAGGTACATCTTCACGGCTGAGATCTCCCTTTTCTTTACAGATAACCCCGTCCAGCCGTAGCCTTACAGCACTTCCTGTGTAAGCGTGGACCATTTCCTGGACATTTCAAGTTATTTTACTTAGAGCACCTAGTCAAGATAAATTCTGCTTTCAATGAGTTGTGTTGCAGGTTACATTACGATAAAATGATACAGGATGTGAAGACAGAGTCCTGACCAACATGTGTCCTGCATTCTGTACCTTTTGATTTATATCCTTTGGGGTCCTCGGCGACCATGTTTTTGCTCCCTCCCAACTCCCAGCCAATCAAGAATACCTGAGGTTGGGAAACACTGCTTTAGGAGACTAATGTTGGGATGAACACGGCCTGCTGCGCTGGTTATGGCCCCAGCCAGAGCAGCATGGTGAATCCATGTCGTAGTCGATGAAGGACCCTTAAAGTTGGCCAGGCAGACGAGATCCAGCGTGAGCCGTCTTGCGTCAACATCAAAGCGGGCTGGACGCCCGTAAATGCACAGCCTCCAGAAATGAGGGAGATGCACAGGAAGGAAGAGGAGGGGATAGAGGGAGATCTGCAACAATCTAGGAGAGTGTGGCCACCAGCGCCCCTCTGTCTGTTCATCTGAATGGGTATGTCAGTGGGCAGAGCGGCCCCAGGGGCCAAAGAGATGATTGGGAGACAGTCTGCCAGCGTGGCCTTTACCCAAAACCACCTATGGCTGTGCCACCTGTCGCAAATTACCTATTTTATCAAAGTACTTAAGTGTGACGCCATAGTGTCCAGCTCTAGGGCTGCACTGTCAGTTTAGAGGAACTTGCCCATGCTGGAACGTATTGGTTCCTTAACCATAACGCCCCCTAGTGGGGCTGGTTCCTGGCCCACCGCTGTCCCCTGTGGAGGAGGAGATGGTGGAGGTGCGACCCCGCTTAGGGTGAAGCGCGAAGTGTGTTTACGCTTTTCACTGCCAGGGGGACCCCAGATTTGAAAGCGCACTCGGATCTAATCGCCACGGCACCAGTGGTCCCCGGGTGGCAGAGTGGAACCCGTGACGCAGCTGGTGATGTGATACCACCCAGCAGAACAGGAAGCTGCTCCCTGTACAAAGCGCTTATCTACATCTCTGTGATATAATTATATTTATAAAAGTCACTGCGACCCTGAGTATGATAAGCAGTTAAATGAAGGATGGCTGGATGATCATAAACCCAGCAGAAACCCTTGGATACATTTTCTTAAATTTATTCTCCCGGGCTGGGGGGGGGCTGGGGGGCATTTTGGTTTGAAGAGTTTTATTGCCACCTGGAGGCAATCTTTATAATTGCAGCAGAGAGACCGTGCGAAAGCACTATATAGGCAGTACCTGGGCTGTGAACGAGATCCGTTTCCCAAGTCTGTCTTTGAGCTGCTGAATTTGTAGGTAAATTTGAAAAATAAGAGAATTATTCATTTTAAAATGATAACAATAATATAAATTCAGTAATAATATACTGTGGTGTACCTCAAGCTGACAAATCGCTGAAGCCACACAATGTTTTCACAATCATCGCAAAGTAGCCGTTCAGCAATTGTAATTAACTCAACTTTTAAATACAGTAGCTTTTTGGCCTAATCCAGGGGTGTCAAACTCCAGTCCTGGAGGGCCGGACCCCTGCACATTTTTGGGATTTCCCTCATTGCCTGTAGTAATAACATGTTTTCCACAAAACACTGATAAGAGAGCAGTGTGGGAGCAGGTCTGAAAGGGTTAAACACTGCGGGCCATACCCAGAACAACTGGAAATGTTCCCTCAGGTGCCTTACCTCACTGGTAACCGTGGCGACCTGCATCGCTGTAAAGCTGCTGTGATACAGCCTATGTTATCACTGCTGTTAAACACAATGCCCAGAGACAGATTAATGGATGCTTTTCAGCATTACTGATAGGTCATTTGGGGGCTGCATGTAAAACTGGGTTATGGGCGACACTTTTGGGGGTCACACCTCAAGAATATTCTCCCTCTTAATTAGACTGGGATCCGCAAAAATCATATAAAAAGATGTGGACTTCATATGGCCTTGAGTGAGTGGACAGATAAATCACAGATGAATGCTTGCTTGAAATGCACTGCGAGCAAATTAAATGTAAAACGTATCGGTGTGGAATTTTATATACGAAGCCACAATAGTGAACTAATATATAAAATATGACACTACAAATACATTCACGTAAAAAGAAGGGCACTACTCTGCTGCAAAGACAGCATACTATTTTATTTCTGTGAAGAATTGCTTCACTAGGATGTCAGGCCGATCGACTGACTGCTGTCACTTAAAGAGAGCGCCACCCACTGGCTGCTTATATAACGTGCACGTCTCTCCTGCTTATGACCTGTTTTAACCTGCAGCATTTATAATTAGTGTGGAATCACTCAATCAGACACATAATGACAGTACACTGAGTACACTGAGCGCTGGCGCTATAGTAAAAAGAGCAATTATTATATTTCATAATGATACTGAATTTTGACAGTTCTGCATATATTTCGTGCCAGACTGCCTGCTTCATTTGGCACAGATACACCAAAATTATAATATCAAAAGGATCATTAAAACAAACGCTTTGTGCTTGCTGATTAACTTACTACTTCACACTCTTTCTCATTTCAAAGGAACAGTTTTTCTTTTATCCGATGATGTGAGGAGTGCAGGCCGTGGTGTAACACCTGCAAATGAATGTTAAAACCTGGATGAACCAGACTTGGCTCATTCACCAGGTCCCATGGGCCTCAACGCTGCACATAACAGCAGAATTATTACAGTCTAGCTGTTTTTATCACCTAGTGGTCAGATGGGCAACTGCATTAAGGTAGCCGAAACAGTAGAACAGAAAGTGTCAATTGTTGCACCACGGAAGGTGAGAAGATGCATGTCGCGCACAGACAAAGCTGTTCTGCCCAAATAGCTGAGCGATTAGCGACCTCACAGCTTCACACACAGCCGACGAAAGTACCGCAGCCTCAAGCTGGCTAAGGTCATCCGGAGCAGCATCAGACTGAGGTGTGTACTCTGTTAAGACATTCACACTCTTCTGGCACCAAAATGGACACACCGTGCTTCTACACACGTCTTTCTGAGATATGCTGTAGTCGCTTAATGCTTAATTCAGTGACGAAAGACATGGAACGCTAGAACATGGAATTTGATCCCTAAATTGATTGATTAAAAACACGGAACAATAGAACACAGAACGCTGTAACACGGAACAATAGAAGAGGACACTAGAATACGGAATCTGATTGACTGGCACATGATCACAGGGTTCCGTGCTCACGCAGCCATTGCCAGGCTTACGTTTCATTTTCATCTCTGTCTGTTTCGATTTGCTCTCCACCCTTAAGCCCGTCCGTTTCTGTGCCTGAGCTGTCAGCTGGATTTTAGATTCCGTGTTCCGTTTAGGGAGCTGTCACATTCTTTGCATGCTTTAGATAACAGCTGCGTTTCGCTCCATTAATACAGGGTGTATCTTTCAAGCCCACCAGCTTCATAATCGGCTTCAGTCAAGCAAGGATGAAGAGAGAATAAGGCAGAGCTTAAATCAGACGTCGCTGTACTTGTCATAGCTAAACCCGTAGGCCATTCACCCCCCACTGCAGGACAAAACATGCATGAAATCTATACCATCTCACGTTCTCTCCGTCATTTTAATAACAAGCCCCCCCCCCTCCAAAAAATGTTCTGTTTTCTCAGCAGTAGGACAAATTCAGCCCCAACCCAGAAGTCGTAGTGAGTCCCACCTGACATTTACACCAGCATCTAAGGGCCACAAACTTAATTTAGAAGGTCAAAAAACACCACAACGACAATAAATTCTCTTATCGTAAGTATATCGTAAGTGTGTGTGTGTGTGTATATATATATATATATATATATATATATAATGCATACTTCTATTGCTTCTGTCTTGCATCGTTTCAATTAAGATATACATAAATGCAGAAAATGGTTGTGCTGATTGGTACTTTTACATTAAACTACATTGTACGGGTATGTTAAGTTGAAAGGGGTGGCCATACAGAAAGTAATCACATTGGCCATCACTGCTGTCTCACTGCTGTGCCTGTAAAGAAAATCAAGTGAAGGACCCTTCTGGAACATTCCGGGAACTTCTGCGGAGAGAATAAAAGGATGTGTGATCTTTTTTTGCAATGTTACGCAGTGAGACTCTCCCGGCTTAGAAAGAGGGGAATAAAATAGTTCTTAATTAAGCCACCAGATGATGGATGGGCATTCATAAATCATATGAGACATTGTATGAAAACGGATGAAACAAAAGCTTATTACAGATATGAGGTTAAGTTATAAAAGAATTTGAAAATATCCAGTAATTACAAAAACCACCAGGTAATTACTGTTACTATTATGCAATTGCAGGAGATATAGCATTATAACAGAGACCTAATAATCTTAATAGTCATTTCGTATTATTTAATGTCAGCTGATCTGAGCTGATGATCGTCAAGTGCGGCGCACTGAGTTAACCTTGCTTGCGTGCCAGTTTCGGAGAAGGTCACTTCGCCGGAAAGCGCTGACTGCCTAATCTTTTAGCTGCCAGCAGCCCTGCACTCGAGAGGCGATCTCTTTTATCCATCAAACTTTGAAACATGCTCATTAAGACAGACTCTCGTGTTCCGGGTTTACCCTTTTACGGTAACTCTGCAGAACACCGGGTATAAAACTTTCCGTCTTGTCCCTTTAATACGACGCGTTTAATTGCCTCCGCGGTTCACACGCTCGTGTGCAGTATCCATTATTGGCCAGCAGATGGCAACAGACCACGCTGTTTATTTTCACTGCCAAACAGAACTTAAAGAACTGCCGCAGAGGCGCTGCATTAACACACCGTGTTCATTCACCATCTATACAATACAGCATAGGTCCATATAGGCCTACAGATCTGGAAAAAATTAAGAGACCACCCAATTTTTTTATAACAAACTGCATTTTTCACTCCTGGCTTAGTCCTGGTTCTGCTGGCAGAGGCTACACTGTGAGCCAGGCTGCTTCCAGGTTCACTGTTTCTAAGACAGCAGTACTCAAGAATAAGGTGAAGCAGGAGATACTGGGAACGACCATAAACCAGCCAGGTTGAGGGCGGAAGCGACTTTCTAATGGCAACTTATCTGACAGTTTCTCAGGAATCGTAGGATGACATCAAATGACCTTCAAAAGGGATGGGAAACATTAAGTGCAGGTGTGAAGTGCGCTGCTAGGACAGTTCATATCAGGCTCCTAGAAGCAGGAGCGAAGTCCCATAAAGCAAGGAAGACGCCCTTCATTAATGAGAAGCAGAGAAGAGCCAGGCTGTAGTTTGGGTGGGGCTGAATATATATATATATATAATTTTTACAGACGCACCCCCATAAATTGAGAAATGGATGAAACAAAAACTGTTGCTGTGCTCTCCTAATTTTCTCCAGAACCGTATATGCAAGAGGACAGGAAAGTAAAACTTTTCAAATTAATCCTTTCTGTCATTGTGACATTTACGAAAATGAAAAGAAAAATGGGAGGCATTAGCAAAGATTATAATCTTTTTTTCTATTTAAGAAGGTGTTAGATTCTATTAGATTAATAAGACCCCGGCAGTTTAATCCAGTTCTTCGTCTCTTTTCCTCAGTGCTGAAAGGACTCTTCTTAATGCCGTTACCTGCTGTTTTGTAACTGTGCCTCTTAGGATTGTGTTGGAACTGATTTATTGATTCAAACCGTTTTAATTTAGGTAAGGGTTTAAAAAATACAAAAAAATCGGCCCTGGGTGACGGTGTTAATTTAGCCAGTGCACAGGGACGTTTAAAATGCCGGCGGTAATACGTTCCGCCTTAATAGTTTGCCTTTTCTCTTCTGCCACCATTTCCATCATTTAATTTCACTAATACAGTGGTGAAGTTCGTAGGTCTATTTAAAAAGTCTCCCTTTGCGCGAGAGGATGAGCGATTATTAAAGTAAACCAAGTGGCTGTATCAAGAGCCATTGGCTGCACAAAAGAAGTGGAAATTATCCAACGGTAAAATATGCATATTTTGCGGGAAAAATACTGCTGTTCAGTTAGCTGTCAAGTGTAAGCTGCTGGAACCGGAGTCGGACAGGAATGAATGCCGTATTTAGGCTGCAGGTGTAAGCAAGCCCATTCAGAATTGACACGCGTCTCAATCCAGTTCGAGTGGACTTTTTTAACTGTGTGAAAACTGTGTACCAGTTTGGGTACTTTCTCCAGTCACAGGCTGCAAGCTTCTTTATAATTTCTCACAATTACCCACAATTCCCCTGCACTGTACAGCAGAGCCACAACCCCACCGGCTCTGAGCATTTGTATTCAGACCATGAAAGCCAGCATCAAATCCAGGCTCATGGCATACAGCTGGGTTTACTTATATCTAGCGGTTCACCCCAGCTGTAATGTGTCTGTCTGCTCCTGCCCCCCTCGCCTTCTTCTTTCATCTGAGCATTAAATTTGGTTGCTTTCATCCAAAGCAAATTTTTTAATGTTTACGCAGCTGGTCAATTTGGCTGGAGTCATTAGGACGAGGTCCTTCCTAGAACTCCAACTTGCAGCTTTCAGGTAATAAGTCTCTAACTACCTTACCGACACTCAGAAGCTTAGAGGATGGGCCTTGGCTCCTGATGGGACGGTAGTAATGCTGTCAGCTGGGGTCCATTAGACCCCGACTTCAGGCAGAGAAATGACTACGCTGCTATGTTTAATTCTGCCCGTGTCCCTGAGGGGGAGGCAGGGGAGCAAGCTGGGGATGGGGGTGGGGTGGGGGGTAGAGTTGCTTTTTGGGAGTCATCCTGGGCGTCTCTTGGTCCGCTTGTCAACATTAAAGTCACCCTGATGATAATATTCCCTCATTCTAACTGCCCTTTCGTCTTACTGCGATGCCATTGGTCACGTTAATCGTTTCCCATTTGCTTGTCTTTCTGTTGCTGAACCTTATGTAACTTTCCATGTTGGGTAACATAATGAATTGCTAAGAAATGAGACCACGAGCTGCGGGCAGCTGTAGAGAAAACCAAAGGCGACTCCAGACACACGGGCAACCGACCGAGAGATGCACAGACCAGGCCCGGCTGGGGTTACCGACCACGAGACGCACAGACCAGGCCCGGCTGGGGTTA
>JAAGVU020000097.1:817949-828556 GCA_011763525.2 Mormyrus iriodes | reverse complement strand
ATGGGATGCTATGTGGGATTTTTAAGCTGATATTTAAAAAATATATATTTTTTCCTTAATACCTTTATTCCATCCCATGCTGCTTCTGATTGTTGTTAGACAGTATATGAAAAATTTCACGTGTACATACTACTAAAATGCCATGAACTTCTCTTTATTAAAGGTTGTACCGGGGCACAGTCACCCAGACCAAATTCCTTTTATGTTTAACCTAATTGGCCAATAAAGAACTTCGATTCTGAGGTGGGCAATTCGTCACGAAAGAGATGGAGAGCTCTTCTAGTTGACATTGGCACCAAGTATTAAAAAAAGACTGCAATACCAAGCCTTATATACTGTAAGTCCTCTATACATGTTATATATCAGCCTGTTCTATCCCCTGGGGGTCTGTTGCCATATCTAGGTACTCACTAGCGCTCATTACTTTAATTGTCTGAGTATCAGTTAGTCACTCGGCCGTCACACTGAGCCACAATAATCAGCTGTTAGTGGCGGCTATCAGTGTCGATACCTGGCCACTCCGCTGATGGCTGCCCCACTTTCGCTCCCTCCGACCCGCCTGACCCTCTGCAAAACCATCCCACTTTGGCCAATCTCCACCCACCTACTACACGATGCAAATCCGGGAAGATGGGGGCCCCCCGTTCATTTTGTTTCCCCAGCTCTGCCTCACCTGTCCCCGCCTGCGCTCTAAAATCTCCCCAGGGAATATTCTGGCAGGCTCAGCTCTGCTCGTCTCCGAATCGCTGCCGACGCAGTGACTCCGTCCGCGTTCGGACTTCGGCTCCGCAGGTGACGTGTGGGAAGTGCGCGCACGTGTCTGCCTCGAGCCTCCGGCTGCAGCAGTGACATCAAACAGCGAAGCTACACAGCCACAGGGAAAGGCTACCCCTGCATTTATACGCGAATATTTTATTCATACACATATTAAATATACATTATAAAACTTCTCCAGTTGTCCTTTTAAAGTAGCCTCCAGTTCAGCGTAAAACTCGTGGAATTCATATCAAGGCACAGTGTGAGATGGAAATAAATCGTGGAAATCAGAGCACTTTAGCTGCTAAGATCTCACATCCACAGAGATGCGGCTCTGCTCCGCTGTGGTGCTGCACCTTTAAGCATAAACAAAACACACAGACCATTAAAATTACTTTAAAAAAAAGTCATTAGCTAATTACAGATCAGTGGTGAGTCGGAAACGAGCTCTGTATTACGGGACCACATAGGCAGCAGTGGGCAGCACATAATAACTTTATTATTTCCAGTAATTAACTGACAGAGGGGGTCCTGGACGAGGGGAGTTAAATGATTTAATGAAGACAAGGTTTGTGGGGCATTAATTATTAATTACAATTACTCACCTGACTTCGTGAATAAAAAAAATTTACTAAAACCAATAAGCTGAAATAAAATATATGCAGAATTGTGTTATATCAAAAACTAATATGTTTAATTGGTGAATAATATAACTAATTATGAAAACGAGTGCAGGCGTAATGCAGAAGGATCTAAAATGTATTTCTTGAACGTATGCATTTAAAAGTGTGTGTGAGAATGTCCCACTGTTTTCCTTGAAGAGGATAAACTATGTCATACAAAGAATATCTCGGTGAAAATGTCATCTCAAATGAAGGATTTCGGTTCAGATGTGTAATGGCTGAATGAGTGTTTATCAGAAAAAATAGCACTAAAATATGTATACAGGAAAAAAACTCCAGGTTTTAGCCAATTAAAATGTGTAAGATGCATGAAAGATTTACTTGCTACTCAAAGTCCCAAATCAAGGCTTCCACTGCCCCTTCATGAAACACGAACTCTGGGGAGGAGGTCAGCTGATCCTGAGGCTTCCACCCGCCCAGACATCAAGCGTTTCGGGCAGAGAAGCTTCCAGATGCCAGACGCGCCTCCCGTGAATGAGCAGGCTGGGTTTTCGATCCATATTAATCTCCACAAATCTTTTTGTGGGCCGATGTGTGTGAGGCAAGTCTATGTGGATTGTGATTGGCGAGGGGGGTGGGTGCACTCATGTCACAAGCCGAAAACGTCACTGACACCAGCAAAGGCAGGGATATTGCCACTTACCGCCAAGACACACAAGAACGTTTGAGGGCTCCACTGTTAGATTAGCTTTAATTATGCTGAGGCTGCAGATCTTCTTAGCGTGAACTTTGAGGAGGAGAACGCTGCCTGAGGAAGTCCACCTGGCCAATCAGGGTGTGAAGGGCCTCACACTGAACCCCCCCCACCCCCACCCTCTGTGAATATGGATGTGATTACCCACTAGTATGTAGCGCTGCGCTCTTTAACTCGGCTTTTGCGATGTGATCTCCAGATTCCACACGGGAGAATTCAGGACACATCTGAAAGATGAAAGCCTCACACAACTCAGTGGGGGTTGATGTATTTGTTGAAGATACTTCAAGCATGTGATGGGCAGTCCTGTCGGGGCCGTATCGCCGTGTGTTGCGGCGCTAAGAGGTTGGCTTGGTGATGAGATTATCCTGGTTGGTGACTGGCACATGGTGACCGCCGGCCGATTTGTCGGAACAGGGCTGAGGGGCTGGATCTGCAAAGGGGGCGAGGCTAGGATAAGAGGCGAGGTCATAGGGGTCACGTACAATAAGTTTGTGGGAGTGTGGTGGAGAATAGATGGGATCTGAACATGACAGAGAAACAAGTGGAACTTCGATTCCAAGGCTGCAGCGGGGAGGCATGAGCAGGCCTCAGAAAATCACAGAGAACGATGGGACCTCATATTGGGCCTCACAGCTGAGTGTGTTCACGACTATTCTGAAGAGGTATGCGCAGCTAGAAGAGTGCCGTGATTATCAGGTAGCAGCTTTCATGGTCTGTTTTACTCAAATCACCCCACTTTGGTTTTCCGATGCTGAGTTTTAGCTCATCCTGTCTGGACTCTGCTAGGAAGACAACTGGGCTGTCAGACACGTCCAGTCATGTCACGTTAACAGAGCCCAGAGCTACCTCTGTCTAAGGGTCGTTTATGCCGTGACTGCAGATCTTCTCGGCATGAGCTGCCTCTGTCCACTCCCCGGATGGCAGGAGGGCGGCCCCCGCACCACCAGGCTGCGGCGAGATTCCGTAGCTCGCACTGGTAACAATGTTTTCATCAGGTTCCGTTGTCAATTATCCGCCATTGGTTCTTGTACAGAAAGCAGCCGTGTGCAGAGGATGCAGGTCAAACCTGGGGCAGCCACGGCTCTCGTGCTGCTAGTGTAGTCCGTACTAGAGCCGGATGCTCCACTTCCCTGCTAAGTGGTCCCGTTAAACCTCTCCCAGGCACCCCAACCGTTGGGCACCCTGGCAAGAACAGCAGGAGCAGAATCAGGCTGTGGGCAGCCCGCTTGCATTCCAGAAAAGTTCTCTGTCCTTCTGTTCCTTTATATCTAGAATGTGTCACAAGAACGACCTATTTTACAACATTGGGGACACAGCACCCATGTCGCTTCCTTGGCGGATCTTCAGAACTGTGGTTTGATGGCGTCGTTTAAAACTGGCAAGCTGACAAACAATGAGTCCACGGGCCACATGCTCTCTGGGGAGGGTGGGGGAGGGTCAGTGGTATAGGGCGATAAGCCTGGAGTTAAGAAAAAACTCAAAGTAATTGTTTGGCTGTGAAAGTAAAAGAGTGGGTCAAGGAGCAATTGCACAAACAGATCTCTGCTACAGGTAGAGAATGTGGCGATGGAATTTCAGAAATCCGTTCTTCAAAGAGACGACAGAAATAAGACCCTAAGAAGAATGCAATGTCCCAAAAGTATCTTGATATTCCCTACTTTTTTTACCATTTGTGTCCACCACCCTGAATTATTATCAGTGCATAATCCACTTCACTTTTTACCGGTGAGAGGCAGGTGGCACCATCACGATGAGACACAAAGTGGAGCCGCTAAACAGCCGGTTATTGCGAATAATCACACGGCGGTATGGTGGCATGGCATTTCAACATGCTTTATCCCCTGGTGGACACTAGATGGCACTGTGACCTCTGAAAGGCCAGCCCAGCAGGGCCAGTGGCCGCGGCTACGTGCCCGCTCAACCTTCTCGGATTTAATTGCGGCTTCCGAAAGTAGGGGCACGACAGCGGGGCGGGCAAAATGAACGAGCCAGGATGGATGCTGCGGCAGGGCTGGCAGCCGACAACAAAGCCCCAGGAAGGATAAATCCCGATCCATTAGCGGACCAAGCATTATGCGTCATCATATGAACACGGGCCTATGAGAAATGACCTATTGTGTTCCGTCCAGCTTTTATTTGTACAGTGATTAATTATTTATTCGTCTCATTCTTTCATGAAGGAGTCGAAGCTGAGGTCCTTATCCAGGAATTGGCTTAATTAACTTGCGCTATGAGGTAACAGATACGTAATGGAATCCAGTGCTCCCTTTTCCACTGTAACCTTCAGGTCTGGGTAGCCATCCATGAAATAGGTCTCCGTGTGATTCTAGAGTATGTGGTCCTGGCTCTAATCCCCCATGTGGGTAATCGTGTGGATGATCGGGGCACTGGCAAATGCCACGGCTGAACCTGGGAGGTGCCTTAAACCCAAGTTAATTATTCAAAACCCGTTTCTTCAAGGCGGACCAGTGGGAAGAACTCATCCCACGGTCGTTAGGTTCTTGTGAAACCTCACTTTGTGTTCAGAATCCCAGACAGTGGAAGTGGACAAATTCCATCATCGGTACCTGCCATGGTCAGTTTTAATCGTTTCCCTCTAATCTTATAAAATGTATGCACATGTGGATGGTCTTTCAGTTATTTGACTTAGTGGTGGATCTGTTAACATCTACTGGAGAAAAACACATCTGTATTTGAGGTGCAAAGGCACTTGAACCTGAAGTATCAGGAGGTAACAACACAGTTCGTTTATACTTTTTGAGTTATATGTATGACCTCGTAACTATGTACGGCCTTAGAGTGACTGTGTATTGACAAGACGTGAATAACAAACCTCACTAGAATTCCAAAAAATTTAATAACTGTCTGAGGCAGTTACGTTATTAGTTAACCTTGACAATAGTGACATGGCACTAATTTAAATTCTTCCTGTTAAAAAAAAAGTGTGCAATATAAAGCCATAAGCTGATCGACTTAGACGAAAGCTTTTTCTGAGCAGTTAACAGAAAGCGGGCCATGAATTTAACACAGGCCGTTAATTTAAGTTTTCCGAACTGTAATTAGGACATTACATTACGGCACATTCTTTAAGTGCTAAAAATGTTAGATGGTGAAAAATGCAACTGGCAGATGAATCCACAGAATCACAACTGCGCATTTAGACTCTGAAAGCTGCAATTGTACAAATTATTGTACTACTAGCTAAATATGCTGCTATGATGATATATAAATGGAACAGGATGGCCACCTGTGAGACAGTGAGGATCAGAAATGTGACATCGATTGCCCAGGTCACTCTCTCAGCTACTGTCGCACATCGTGTTCCTCCGGTCGCCAAACACAGGCCGAACAGAGTGCCAACAAAACTGCAAATGGTGGGTATGGATGCCGCAGGGATTAGCCTGCAGCTGGCCACAGAGTCAGACACGCCGCAACACTGTTCAAACAGACAACATCTCTAGCCATAGCAATTCGTTCTTGAATGTGTCTGAGCCAAATGTATAATTCTGACCTGCTTAGGTATTCCAGCCATATCCGTGTCACAGACAGCGAGCATCAAAGCACAGCAAATCAAACTCTGTTTTTCTAAACCCGCCACAAAACAAACACGTGAATTTGTGGCGGTAAAGCGCCATCATTTCCTTCCACTTCCTGGGACTTTTGGACATGTGCTGAATGCATTACTTTCGGTTGTCCATGGGATCATATTCAGCGCATGTGCAACCTGTAAATAAGCCCTATAAAGCCGTAGTTATCAATTACGGTGACATAGCGTGTTTTTTAACTGATTGGTTGGAAATTAAACAGAGCTTAATGAGGGCAAATCATTATTCTACTCTAGCAATTCAGACACAGGATGGAGGTGAAAGCAATAAAGCGTTCGTTAATTGTGGGCGAACCTTTAATAATCGTCCCGTGGTGATGTGAGGGGGTTACGTACGGATTCGCACCACGGCTCATTAAATAACTGCCTTAATGTGTAGAGACAGTGACGGGTGAAAAAATACCAAATCAATTATGAACCTCCATCCATCCTCCATACGGACGATGCCACCTGAATGTGCTTAGAATCGACACCATCTTTCGCCTGACTCACCGGCTTTCTTCACGGGTTCCGAGGCCGGTTTAACGGCCGATTAAGGCGTTCCCTGCCTTGATGGAGAGGAGGGAGCAGGCTCATTTTAAATCTATCCCTCCCCAAGGCAGACGATAAAACAACTTTGCTGACAAGGGTATAGGGGATTGGTTATCGACGATCGGTGCATAAGGCCACCTCACAGAAAGTCCATCAAAGCCCTTCTGTTCCTGGGTGATTTTTTCACAGCGAAGGACTTCCTTGAGCGCTCTGAGATCCACGGCTACATCGGCTTTTTAACTGCGCCGGCGAGGAGACTGAGCACTTTAGCTTAATAAAGGTATTAGGTGAGAAACAGCTCCGTTTTGCACGCGATACCAGCTGGGATCTATCTCCACTATGACGTTAACTGTGGGATGTTTACTCTGCCCTGGCAAATATGTTGCTGTTCTCAGACATGGGAACCGGAACTGAAACAGTGAGATGGCATGTAAATTGTGCACTTGCATAGAAAGGATCTGAAATATAAAAGGTTTTCCTGCAGCCTCCAGTTCAAGCTGTCTCAGCCAACCTGCCGAGGTGTTTACCGCTCTCAAATCACGTCTTATTACATGTGTCAGCCTCTTGCTTAGCATACCCTTTCTCAAAGTCCTTTCAACAAGTTTGCTCCACGCTTTCTATTTTGTGGCTAAATATCTACCAGTCTGGAAACTGAAACACCACACATTTTGAGAGATGCAACCACCTGGTCCTAAGGATCTTAAGCCAGACTAAAAAGGAACAGGGGGAAGCTCCACACATATTCCACTGGTGGGGGGCTATCAGAGAGGCAGGGGCAGCAGCGGTGTTAACCACTACCCATACCAAGCATTTGCTTAGGGTCCCCCAGGGTTTTGGGGCCCCCTGTTGGCCACAAACAGTCACTACACTGGAAGGGGGGGGGTTCTAAAGTGTCTTTTTGAGTGGGGACCAACAAGAGCGCTGGTGGCTTTCTACCATTCTAGATAATAGCAGTATATGTCATATACAACTTCCACACTGCAGAATTCTTTTTAAAGACCGATTCAGGTTAACCATTCTACTCAAGGAGTCTCCTTTACTTAAACAGGCAGGTTCTTATGATATACATTTCATTTTAATATGCGTTGCACTGCCATAACACCTTAGCTGTGAGGCACATTCTGTGTAAGACCATCTGTTAAATGAAAAGATACTAATACGAACACTGGCAGTCTCTAATGGTGTGCTGGACAGCTTTTGGTAAATATTTAAATATTCAAACAGGGCTCCAGCTCCCTGCCTCAGACAAGTTCAGATTTATTTTAGAATAAAAAGGAGTTTAAATAAGTGTTTTCAGCATAGCTTTTTGGCAAGCCTGCTGGAAAACACCAAGTTAATACAGGTTAATTACGATCTAAGTGGCCTGATCTTTCAGAATGTAACCTCAAATATACTGGCAGGTGAAACAGCCTTAAAACACATCCAAGTCAGCCATGTTAAAAGAACAAAGACACAGTGCTCCATTTTAACGACATAACGCAATGCGCAATGCACACGGCGCATCTAAAATTTATGGGCGCGTCCAAATCCATTTTGCCATTTTGACGTCAGAAAAACCAGACTTTGCACTTATTTAGGGGAGTGTTTTGGGTGTGACATGCAATGAAGCAATCGGAATGGCACCTCACCTCACCTTTAAAAGGCAGCGGCGCATGAGCTACAGTGGATCGCTATTATAACAGCGTGTTTACGGCGGATGAAACGGACGTGAAACTGCACGAGCACGTCATCTACAAGCGCACGACTCTTCCATCAGCCTTTCAAGGGGACGCGGGCGGGGGATGCGGCGGCGGAGAGCGCGCCCGCGTTTCCGGGCATCCCCAGATCATACGCGCAGCGCTGAAATCCGTACAACGGGGACTTAATTATGTTTGTGTGTTTATTTTATTTTTGGGTCTGCAGTCCGCAAAATATAGATAAAAGTGCAATCTTTGTTCAGATAAAACACAGCTTACAGTTTTTAAGTTGTTTTAAAATGTTCAAATAAAAGCCTGTTATTTTTCTACATCTCACAGATTAGATTCCTTACCAGGCTACGGACGATTCAGCTCTTGTGCCAGCTGATACCTCCTTGCCCATGCTGCTGCCAGCGTATACTCATTTGCTGGCATCGGCACATGCAGATCGGCATCACGCCCTCTAAAGTCCTCTAATGTGTCCTCATGTATGTCCAACAGACATCCATCACGCATGGCAATGCTACGCAACTTACGCCATGTCGCTAAGGATGCCATGACCGCCTGAGGGCTGTATTGTAGTGTTCCACCTGACTTATTTAGACATCTGAAACGCATTTTCAGCATTCCAAATGTCCTTTCAATTACACTCAAATTTTTTTAAATGATTCGGTTTGTTCTTCACTTATATTTTTTTTTTCTTTTGGTACTTCATTAAACAGTATGATTACATGAAAGGAACAGATATATAATAACATATAAATAAAATAAAATAACAAAAAACCATTAGTGCACTTCAAGCACATACCTGTGTCCATAACAAGGGTCATGCAGCCACACGTTTCTAAAATGCACCGCTTAAATACCGTTAAATAATGTGCCACTGGCTTCAGGCATGGTTTTTGTCACTCAAAAGCTTAGTCATTTTGCTGCCTTAAAATAGCAATGCGCCCGGCCACGCCTCGTTCAAAAACACACCACTGCTACAAGCGGGAAGCAGGGGCAAAATCATTCGCTATTTTGACGACGTGTGTGCATGGCGTGAGAATGAGGAAAGCGCTGGTATGAAACCAGCAAAAACACTGTGCACTGCGCTTTGTATAGGGCCAGAGAGTGTTGTTGCGTGAGTCCAAATGGTATCACACTGAACTCGACACGTGCCAGATTACGATAAGAGGTAAATTCTGAAAAAAGACTGAGAGGATTGCTGGGCTCATGGTACTGCCACCTCTTTGGTTCAGTGAAAACGTCTGCAGTCGGTTCTGGGGAAAAAGAAAGGGTCCAGAACCCGCTTTCACCCAAAATGAGCTTTACCCTTTAGCGTGAGACGGACGGGGACTCCACACCCAGATGACTGCACACAATAATAAATGTCATGACATTAATAAGGTGGGACGGAGGTTGGGGGGTGGGGGGTGAGTGGAAAGTCGATACTGCGACCCAAACTCCCCCCCTTTATGGCTTTAGAAGAAGACCGGAGGGGGTTTCAGAATCACTTCCAAAACGATTCATTACCATGGCAATTTCAACACCATCAGGTTCCCCTAAGTAAAGCATGAGTAAGCGAGGAGACTTCATTAAATGGCGCACAGCATCTGCAGGAGCTGGGCCTGGTTCCCCCTTAGCGCCGGATCAAATTACATCTCCCTACCTGCTCCTGTAGAAGCTGCCCAGAACAAAGCATCTCTTGCACTGGCGCAGTCAACAGGATGCTGAGACGCCCTCTGCAAAAATTAAACCGATTGCAAAAGCCGGGAGCAAAACCCCGAGAGTCCCTGAGAGTTCCCGAGAGTCCCCGGACACTGAGTGGCGGTCGCTGTGGCTTGTTTTATGGGAATGTGATTTTCAAATGTGCAAAAGGGTGTTGATAAAACAGAAGGAAATTACGAATCTGACTGAAGCAATAACTCAATAAACTGTGGCATGCAGTAAGCACACAAAGCTGCAGCATTTTACAGAGAATTGACATAACGTGTTTTACCATGAAGAAAGTCCAAGACTTCTCGTAGCCTCTAGGAGAGAAGTTGGAGCATTGCGATTCAAGGGCACCTACCCTTCACTTATCAAGCCCAGCGTGCACTCTCCAGGTGGGTGCACAGCAGACATCAGGGATCGATGGGCAAACTCTATGTAGGACCAAGGAAATTCTGAAAAACCAAGCTAACTGTCTTCCTTAGCATGACACTCAATCTGCCTGGGTGGCTACTGGATGGATTAAAAACTATCCTGAGTTGTCTTCATCTGTCCTGGGTGCGATGGCTTGAATGGTACTGAATGTCTCCTTGCGGGGGCTGGGATTACATGTCATTGCACCGTTCTGATGTTCAGATGTTTACACTGGTGCAATTTCCTTACAAAATGCAGTAATATATTTTGAGTTCAGAATATGAACAAAAGGTGCATGTCACGCTAAACAACTTGATGACAGCATCATCTTATTGTCGTCCTTGAAAGGAACTTCACCTTCTCCCTTTGCACAGCAACAGTAACCTGGTAAATTTCTATTAAACTGTGTCTGATGGATCTGCTCATTCTTTATGAAGCTGTCAGTCAAACTGCTGCTCCAGGATAAGGTCGTCCCTCATAGCCACAGCTCATTCTTGGTCAGGTTTCCTGCTCACTAGTTTTTCAGTTCATGGAGAATACTTTGGATTTCATAT
>JAAGVU020000097.1:783798-799635 GCA_011763525.2 Mormyrus iriodes | reverse complement strand
GCTAAGCTACAAACCTGCGCTACCATCACCAATGCTGCTGAGTACGCAGGGATACCCTGCATTAGCCCGCTAAGCTACAAACCTGCGCTACCATCACCAATGCTGCTGAGTACGCAGGTATACCCTATATTAGCACGCTAAGCTACAAACCTGCGCTACCATCACCAATGCTGCTGAGCACGCAGGGATACCCTATATTAGCACGCTAAGCTACAAACCTGTGCTACCATCACCAATGCTGCTGAGTACGCAGGGATACCCTGCATTAGCCCGCTAAGCTACAAACCTGCGCTACCACCACCAATGCTGCTGAGCACGCAGGAATACCCTATATTAGCATGCTAAGCTACAAGCGCGCGGTATCATCGTTAAGTGTTTTAGTATGTCTGGAAAAAGAGTTTGCTGTCAACATCAACAGCAAAGAAAATCAAACTGGATCTCTGGTGAGTGAGAGAAACCTCAGTTAATTTTCATTTATATCCATCTTTGATATGACAATGTGTACTTGACATTCCTCGACGGCTGATGTACGGCACCCTGCCGCCACGAACGCAGCCGTGCTGGATTTTCCTCCTGTGTTCATTCGCAAAATAGTCTGGGCTCTTGTCGTTTGTGCTTTGATCTTTACATTTTGGAGGGTTTATAGGAATTTGCTGTCAGAAACAGTTAGCGAGACAAGTTGACGACCCCCCCCGGCCTGCACCCGCCTCCTTTCCTTGGCTTCCGCATTTTTCCTACCCGCGAACGCGTCCCTATTATGTCACTGCCAATTAGCTAAATGTCAAGCAGAGGAATAAACAGCCCTGACATATTAGTGAAGGACATCTTTAACAAGTGTCAGAACTCACATATGCTTTTTGACAGTAGCTCCCAATTCTTTATTTCATTGTTTTTGTTCTTCGCTCGGGTTATAAAAAGCAGGGAAAACAAGAGCGCTGACTGACAGCTGACATGAATATTCAGGATTCCCGCAGACAAAGGCTACGGAGACGAAGGAAGGGGGACTGCTCCTAGGGGGCGCCGTTGAGCGGGTGAACGTTCATTCTCTCCAATCTCTTTGTTTCTCGCATAGGTGAGAATGTTCTGGAAGTTATGTAAGCAGGATAAATGCGATTTATGATGTGGACAGGCTGTCATGTGGTCACTGGAGTGACAGTCTGCCCCTGGGACCTGCTCATACTGAATGCTTCGAACTTCATCCATGCATCCGTTTTCTAAGTACCTCTCCCAGTAAAGGCCACAGTGGACAGCACAAGTCAAATGAGCTTTAGTTCACATAAATCTTTCAGAGGATTATGGTTATGTGCGTTTTGAGCCATTCTATTAGGACTGAAAGCTTGAACCTTGTGCCCACACCCTGAGCCACAGCCCCCACGTGTTTCCCCATCTCAACCTCATGTCCCTCTCGGTCACCATTCAGTCACAAAAGACGCACCGGACAGCCTCCAGGCCCATGCTCCTGCCTGGGGATCACTACGTACTGCCCTGGAGGGCTGGGAGGTGGTTCTGAATGAGGACACCGCACAGGGCTTGCACTCCCGGCACCAGCAGAAATGAAAATATCTGTAAGACAGCCTTCTATCCTGGTTCATGTAGCAGATTTAGGTTTTACTGCATGTGAGGGCTTCTGCCTTGTGGTGGACATCTCCCATCTAGGTTGCCCCCAGCCATGTGCCCTGTGCTTCCAGGAATAAGCTCCAGACCCCCCATGACCCTGCACTTTTGGATGAATGGACGGATGGATGGATGGATGAATGGATGGATGGACAGATGGATGGCTAGATGACTGGATATATATGGCATCTATGCCTGACTTTCTATTGACTCTGGAGATATACTTCAGACCACCAGCCAGAAAGGTACGTGCACCACTAAAGATGGCTTTAAGGCAACAGGATACAGCTGGCAAGTGTGAGCTCCCGCACAGCGAACAGCACGGGGCACGCGCTAAGGCGTTAAGAAGATCTGGAATCCACACCGGCATTGCTGAAGCCTGACAGAAAAGCGAGGACATGATTCAGCCACAACGGGGGGAGGGGGGATACCAGAATCCATTGTCTGTTGCTCATAAACGATGCGTTGTTTCAGAATAAAGGATATTCAAAGCTCGAGTGAACTCTGCAGTTGTACGCAGATTGCTTTCATGAAAGATTTTTTTTTTCGTTTCCTTTGTATTGATGGAAAAAACACCAGAAAATCCTGATTTGGGACCAGGGGTGCTCAGTCGCCTTGCCAATTTCTCTGAGTCAGTGTGGAGTCATTTGTGTTTTTTATTTATTTTTCTGCCGGAATTGAGGGCCAACCCCGTGCAGCCACACAATGGAGGCAGGAAACTGCAGAAAAGGGAGAGAGCAACACTGCCAGTGTCACAATGGCGCGCTTTCTGTCGGCCGTTTGGCACGGCCGGCCCTTCTTCCTCTGTTTTTGTCCTATTTTTTTCTGAAGTGACACAATAGAAAAATGCATAAAACATTGGCAGGGCTCCCCTGGATGCGCCGAGCTCTCCGGAACACAGCGGAACAATGCATGCAACAGTTCGGGAGTCATGCACTTCCTCCAAGATGAGGAAATCCGAAATCAGATCCCACGTGTCTGATCTTCTGTGGTGCGAGGTGCAAAGCCGAGGAAGGCCCAGGAGGATCTGGTGCTCATAGAAGATAGAAACTCAATAAATTTATTGTTTCTTAAGTAAAGCGTTGTTTAAAAAGGCAGTTCAGCTCGTAGGGACACGTGACCTGAAGTGGTCCTGTTTTGCCCTAAAACCACGTATCGGCACCCTCCCACTTAGTGGCGCCTTGTGAGCGCCACCTGAAGACGAAACGCTCTGAGATCCCCGATCATCCCCGTTTCACTCCCAAATTAACGAAGCCATCAGTCACCCACGCCGACATTCTGCTGAAAGTAATTATGGCGGGGGGGGGGTGTTGGTGCGAGCAGAAGTAGGGGTGTCATGGTGCCGCGCGGCGGTAATGTGATAATGAGGAGAGTCGCGTGTGTCAGAACATCACGCTGTAATGAGGATGGCGCCATCTGTGTGCCAAGCGATCCGTGACCCTGCGGGGGGCGCCACCACTCTCTGTGACTCTCCCTGCTCTCTGTGACAGAGTCACCACCTGCAGTGCCGTACAGGTGAGTGGGGCGCCAGCTTCGGACCTGGGAAATCCCGTTCGAAAGGCCACGTTAACAACGGCAAGCCAGATGGATCAGTGATGCCATTTGTGGTCTTATCAGGGGTCATTTCCCTGCTTCAGCCAGCCAACAGGGCGGCGCTGTGTCGCACTCTAAATGGGTTAAGATGTGGTGCTTATGATCGGAAGGACTCTGGTTCGAATCCTAGGGTCGGTAGAATGATTTCACTGTTGGGCCACTGAGCAATTAAGCCCCTTATTTACTCAAGAGACTGGATAGCCCTGCTTTCGCAAAAAACGTATGTCGCTTTAGACAAAAGCTAATGCTTTATATCACATGACATAAGTAATTACGCATGTCTATAAACACAAATTGCTGCTGATAAATTACAGTGATTACTTGTAGATTAGGTAGGTTTGAGTATACACTGTTTGCAGGAGGATTATATGTTTGGGATCTGGCACTTACAGAACTCACACTCTCATTAAATTTCCTATTTTCTAAAATGCCATTATGGCAGGGAACGTGCATTTCGAATTTAATATATCCACGATTTCATTCGTGAAGGATCATATTCAGAAAATGACTGAACTGTAAACCTACTTTTGTACCACCCCAAGTATAACACAACAGGGGCTTATTGGAGCATTTGTTGCGAAAGTCCGCCCCCCTCAGGGCCCAAGTGAGGTCCTGTTGTCGTAATTTAAGAGAGGAGCTGACCCGGAATGGCTCCCCAAGCACTTATAGGGTATAGCTTTCTGCTTCCAGGATGGATGCCCTCCTCTCCCGGGATAATCTGGGCCTCAGTTGCTTAGCTGCTGCCCTCCCCAGATCCAGGAACCCTCAAGCTCTGCCTGCTTAGCCAATCCCGCATTGGCACGGAGGCCTGGACAGCAACCCCACTTTAGGCTTCTCATTGATGTCAGAGCCAGAGCCGAGAGGTCCAAATGGTAAAATGATGATGCGCCTGGATGCTAGCAGTTAGCGTTATTACAGAAGTGAGTGTGCACTAGTTGAAATGCTAATAGCTGAGGACAGACTGACGTTCAGGACGCGGTGTGAGAAAGACCATTAGTGTGTCGAGGAATTATGCCGGTGAAGAAAGGCTAGTGTCCTGCTCAGGAGGCTGGAAACGGCACGCTAGCAGTTAGCATTTTCCTGGCAGGTAGCGTACACTAACCATTAATGGCTACACTGCTGGCGGCTAAAGCGCTTATAAGATGGACGGGCAACCAGGTCTCAGTGTGACCTTCCGTACAGGGTTTAGGGTTAGAGATGGTTGGGAAAAGGGTTAATCCTTAGAGCTTCTTCCAGCTGTAGCTCGTAATGAATCAAAGGTCCCTGTTGACGCCTGAATACCGCCTACCTTCCCACTCCTCCGATAATGGCTCTGAGATTCCGGGGTCTGTTGGCAGTGAAACCGATAAGCCGTAAAATAAAATACATTTTATCATTCATTGGCCCTTAAAATAATAAAGTCCCATATGTAATTATGAGCTATTTAAGCAATTAAGGTTACCTAATACTTTATTGCCCCGGAGCAATTAAGCAACTAAATGATTGATTCATACTAATTAAGTGGAATTCTAATTTGTACGATTGCTTTCCTCAACATGTCAATTCAGACACCAGATGGATTTAGAGGGTCATCCATCCATCTATCCATCCATCCGTTTTCAATAAGCACTCATTGAATTACAGCCTGAGTCTACCCCAGAAGGCACAGGGCCCAGGCAGGGGGCAGCCTGGATGCTATGTCGGTCCATCATAGATGAGGATCAATAAAGCAATATTCCCTGAGAAGCTTTTGGGATCTGTGCCACACGCTGCTTCCGTGAGGCCCGCCGTCCTGCTCTGAATTTCTGCTGCTTAGTTAGCCAGATTCCTCTGCCCTGAATTGTGCATTTCTCTGCGGAATAAATTCAGGACGTGCTGTTTGCAGGGTCCTCTTCATCTGAGATCACCGCCCACTGATGCATTTGTTTCGGCTTCAGACCAACAAAAAAAAAAAAAAGATTTAAAAATCATTAGATGCCACCGTGGAGCAGAAAATACCAAGGGTCTCAAGAGCAGGAAGGAATAAAGTCAGCAGAACAGAGATGAGGACGGTGGCTGAGGAGAGCCACTGCTTCATGACTTTCCGGTGCTCCAGGCTGTTCAGCTGCCGGATCATATCTCCCATTTCAAGTCCAAAATAGAAAAGGATAGAAGTGGATGGACGTATATGACCCTCCCATTCAGTGGGATCTGCTAAAGCTTCACTATCACACTCTATCAACACACGTCAACGGGGAAGAGGATTCCCATGGATTCTGTCACGGAATGGCCGGTCATGTAACTGAATTCCACAGCAGCTGAATTGCTCTCTATTCTGAGAGCTTAATAAATTAGTGTATACGTTGGATATAAATATTTTTCAATTAATTCTGACTTGAGTTGTGCTTCTCTATCCAGTTTAGTATTTTCTTCGTGTCCTGGCATTTAATTGCTTTTTGGAATGAGATTTCCTGTTTTAATCAGTCACAGGTTATTTAGTGAGGCTGAAGGCACGCGGCTACACATACATTATGGTTCGCGGTGGCCAGGGAGCCAAAGGGGGGGTGTGTAGCAGAAGAATCCGGGGAGACTGACCCCCGCTGGTCACAAAGCCTCCAGCAGCATTATCACCAGCTAGTGAAGCGTCCTACCAACTTTACCAGGTAAATCAAAACACAGACAGCCAGTGAAGGACTAGTTAAAACTTCCAGATGAAGTGGGTGTTGGAGGGACGTGTCGGAGCTGATAAATTATCCCCCCCCCCGCCCCGGCGGGAAGATTTATCAGCTCCGACGCGTCTTCTGAAGCATTTGTGAAATAAAACACTCGTCCTTCTGTGCTGTCCATCTCCCATGGAAGAAAAACCTGATTGCAAAATCGCAGAAATATTGCATCCACAGCAAAAACACAGGGCAGTGACAGTTAGTGTCTCTGACACATCGGGGGGGTTAATATTACCCTGTGGTGGGTGGGGGGGGGGGGGTGTCGCTTTGCAGTAAATGTTCCAATTCACTTCGCTAAGTAAAGAAGGAGGGTACACAGCCTAGTCCGAGGAGTCGCAATAATAGAATGCGTTTTAACACGAACTTGCAAATTGAACTCATTCATTCTATTAGTGAGTAAAGTACCTGGAGCGTCCCTTAATTTACTGCGGAGAGCCTGCTCCGGTGGGGGCCCTGCTGGCAGCGTGACCCCTGGCTGCACGCTGTGAGCCGTGGGGGTATGAATCACCCGGGGCCATCTCGCTCTGCCGCCCCTTTCTGCCTGCCCTGCAGTATTCTGACGAATTATGGCCCATCTCGAGTCAGACACCGCGCTCCCTGGCTCCTTTCGGCGGGAGATGGAGAGATGCCCGGTAACGGGACGTTTTCAGCGGACACCGTGATCAAAGACGAATGCGGAGCGCTGCCATGGCGGCCTGGCCGACCACGGCATGGGGACTGACCGTCCAAAGGTGACTGATCTTCTCCGAATTTACTGAACATCGGTTGAGGTGGTGGAGGCGGGGTCAGCAGGACATCATCTCAGGAGCGACAGAGAGCAAATTAATATCTGTAAAACCAGCATTTGCTCATCATTTCATCAACAGCCAGTCAAATTCTTCCGCTTGCTTTGACAATGGTCAAAGCATTTTATTCATTGAAGTCATTGCTTTTTCCTCAGCCCGTGCACCCGGCATCAGCCAATTAAACGCCCCGCTCTTTTGATTGACGGAAAGGGGGCCAGGTTTGCATCTGACAGTAGTCTAGGGGGAGATAGAGGTGTTTACCTGTGAATGCTTATTGATATGCCCAGTCGTAGCGATATCGCTAATTAAACTAACACACTCATAAACAGTTTTCATTGTTGTTATAATTTACCCATAGCATATATAATTACTTTGGTGTTCTGAGGGACAGTTTATTTACTTATAGTGATCAGAATAATAACATATTTAATCTATTCACTGGAGTAGGAATTTATTTGGCTGATATTGTAGATTATCAGATGGCCTTGACGGAATTTTGGTACTTATTACTTTTGCTTACACTTAAATAATTTAATAGTTCTGCCGTGCAGCATCATGTCACCACAGACGCCTTTTTCACGTGATTTAACCCTCACGTCTCAGGTCGGCTTTTTTGCGCTTGGACACTCACACGCACACTAAACGGGAACTCCTATCAGCCGACGCCTGAATCGGGATAAATCCTCAGGAAATCGCAGAATCCCCATCTGTGCTGCCCAGTCTTTTACACCAGCCTCCCATATTAAGCTACACGGCCACAAAGAGCCGCAGATCAGACTTCAAAGATGCATTGAAGTCGATTATCGAAGCATTACTCCCATTTCTCAGGTATTTAAAGGCAACATAAAGGCGAGGATCGGGCGCTGGTTATACGCCGGTCAGCTTCATTTGCAGGTTCGCTTCTGCAACACATGGATGTTAATTTCCGGTAGCCGGGGCAAACAAATGCTAATTTTTTGCGTCTCCCAGGTTGCCGTGCATAAAAACAGGAATAAATTATGGTAAACTTGCAGGGAAATGCAAGTTTTCCAGGTATAGCATCGTAGAAGCGTATTGGTTCAACTCTCAGGACAGCATCTTCTGGACGCTGTATATTTGTAAATCTACCTACTTAAAATTAGGTTCATGCCTGCAAAATGATGGCCTATGCCAATAAGGATTACTTGTAAAAACAACGGTCCATCTCCACTTGATAACTACCTTCCCAGTTAGGATGCCAGTGACCTAAAGGGAACCACGAAGTATTCACACATGCTAAGATGCAGGCATACGTGTACATAAATACATGCATGCATGATTACCTCGAGTCACCCCAAAGAAGCAAAGGCACATGGGAATATCACAGATCATGCATCTCTCTCACTGTTTTGTACCATTTGCGCTGTACTCTGCATTTTTGTATTATTATTTGCTTGTTTGGTTGTTTTAGGGGAGAATATCACACCAGGATTTATATAATTCTATAATGCGACTGGCCAGACCCTCCACAAAAACCCGCAGGGGACTATTAAAGGTCTGTCTTATCTCTGAAACAACCAAAATGCACCGACCACCGCAAACAACCACAATTAGCCATTAGCTAACCTAATCTGTCGAATAGCAATCGTTTACTTTTTCAGCTGCCGCACCTGTTAGCAATTAATCAGTGATTTTATGGTGACTTTCAACGGGACAGAAGAGATTTTCCTGAAAATGAGCTGACAGCAACAATGGCATTTGTAGAGTCTACTATAAAACCGTAGTAGAGTTTAGGTCTTTGTACGTAAAAGCTAATGTCAGGGCGGCGGGAGGGAATTGATTTATTGGACAGTGATTTTCTTAAGAAGTCACTGCAGATACGTTTTATGAGAATGTTCATGGGCTTTGACCGGGACATTTAATTTAACTATTACTGTTTAAAAAATGCTAATTACTAGCAAGTATCTTATCTAGTTACTGTTACTCATTTTGACCCCGGAATATATCCTAAAGCATACAGCAAACATTAGAGTGCTCTGTACCAAACACGACTCCATTGCTACACACCATGGCATCAGCGCTGCCCCTTGAACCTCTCTACCCCTAACAGGATTTCACACACAGGAATGTGTCGTGTATCGTTGTGTAAACCTTAGCACCCGTGGTGACCCCCCCGGCCCACACTGAGGGCTCCATAATTGGCAGGAATGGAGGTCGGGCACCTGGCTTACGCATTAGCGCGTTGACGGTTTCCACTATGTCCTGCGGAAAAGGGAGCATGAGTGTGCCCCCTGAGGCTCGATTCTGGGGGGAGGGGTGTACGTGAAGAAGGAGTCCTTCAAAAAAGCTCGTGACGGCACGCTGAAGGGGAGAGGCCAGAGTGTAGCAGGTGGCGAAGAATCAGCCGGGGATCGCTAACTGTCTATTAGCGCTCGAGACTGGCCAGCAACAATCGGCCATCTGGGGGGGTAGGGGCTGTAGAGAGAGCCAGCCAGCCCCCACTGAAGCTAAGCCTGCTGCCGTGTGGATGCAGCGAGGTCGGCCGGAGGATGGCTGCCATTTTCTGGAGAGGGCGGCATGGTGTGTCACGGAGGATTAGCGGAAGCGCTAACCTCCCACTGGGCCCAGTAAATACAGCACTCGCCTCTCCAGCGCAGAAGATCAAAGGCCGCTTATTTTTTGGTTTTGTGTTGCTGCTGAGACGGGAGCGAATTGGCCACATGTGCCCCCCCCCATAGGGAGACAGTGTTGTTTAATGGAGTCCTTCTTGAGGCCTGTGGTGATTCTGAAGAGTGAGAAAACAGCACAGATCGAGTGTGCGACAGTCAGCATGGGCCTGGACACACACACACTGAACACTTGGAGGATTATTCCTGGCTCCTCCTAAAGCAGCTTTAAGCCCACAGGTGCTTCACGATCCTCTGGGCTCTCTCACATTTGGCTGATCATGGGAATCATTCCCATAAGCCCCACGGGGTAAGCCGCCATGGCAACGCTGGCTTGTGATGTCACTAGTCAAAAGCCAGCTCTGGCAAAAATGTCTTCCAGCTGTACGGATATTAACCTCCTGTATAGCGCCCCCTGCTGGCCCATCACGATACAAGATACAAGATCTCTTTATTGTCACTGGACAAGTACAATGAGATGACATTTGGATCATCTAGTAGGAGCCTCAGTACAAACTATACAAGCTAAAAGAAAAATATAAGAAAAAAATATATAGCAATGTACGAATACAGAGTATTAAAGTATAAGGAGAATATTGCACATGAATTATTGCACAAGATAAATTATTGCACCTGAGACAGGCGGTGGTTGAGAGCCGTAATATTACTGGCAGATAATCATGATCATGATCAACAGTATTGTGTGGTATAATGGATTACACAGAACAGAATTGTGGTACTGAGATGAGCGTGATAGCAGCATTGTTGTACAGTCACCATGGGTGATTGTATGATGGCTAGGAGCCAGAACAGTTAAAGAGCATATTCTGCGAGTCTAGCGCCTGACGTGTGTAGTGTGGATAAGTCTCAGGTCAGTTGTGTGTGGTGCCGTTGTGGGAGGGGGGAAGGGGCTCAGTGTGTTTAGCAGTGCGACAGCTTTGGGGTAGAATTGGTTCTACAGTCTTGCCATGTGAGCGTACAGGGTGCTTGCCAGATGGCAAAAGTGTGAAAAGGTTGTGCCCGGGCTGGGTTGGGTCACTGCAGATATTCCTGGGTTTGCGGCTACAGCGGGTTCTGAAGAGTTCCTTCAGGGTAGGAAGCTGTGAGCCAGTGATCCTCTGGGCTGTTTTGATGGCTCATGGGAGTTTTACTTACACAAAAATGCTCTGAGGTAAGAATGAAAAAATGATTGGTCTGAGAGATGACCAATCAGATTGTAGAGGAGGTGGGTCCAAGCGACTAGCGGAGGAGGGGCCAAACAATCAGACGTCTTGCTCCCGCTTCCTCTAGTTGCTTGGATCCAACTAGAGGGCCTTCCTGTTCTCGGAGGTGCTCCCTGGGAACCATGCTGTGGTGCAGTATGTGATGATGGACTGTCGCACACTTGTAGAAGTTGACCATGAGCTGTTGTGGAAGTTGTGTTTTCTTTAGGCTTCTCAGAAAATGTAGCCTCTGAAGTCATTTTTTGGCCAGGAAAGTTTCCTGATGACTTGGACACGAAGGAATCAGAAGTTTTGCACAGACTCCATCTTCTCACCATTGATGCTGATGGTGGTCCTTGGGGGTGTCGATCTCCTGAAGTCCAGGATTAGCTCCTTGTTTGAGATCAGGCCTATCATGGTGGTGTTGTCTGTGAACTTGATTATGATGTTGGAATCATGGATGGGTTTGCAGTCATGTGTGCAGAGGGAGTATAACAGAGAGCTCAACACACAGCCCAGTGTTTAGTGTTATGACAGTGGATGAGTGCTTGCCCATGGATAAGTGTGGTCTGCTGTTGAGAAGGTCCAGAATCCAATTACACAAGTGTGTGTTGGGGCCCAGGTTGATCAGTTTTGTACCCAGCTTGTTTGGAGTGATGGTGCTGAAGGTGGAGCTGTAGTCAATGAAGAGCATGTGTATGTAACACTCTCTGTTCCAGGTGCAGTGTGAAGGGCCAGTGAGACAGTGTCCGCAGTTGACCTGTTTGCTTTATAAGCAAACTGATGGTGGTCCAGGCAATCGTGATGTTAGGACCAGTCATTCGAAGCATTTCATTTTTATGGGGGTCTGACCGCTGCCTGGTTTGGAACCGGGATGATGGTAGCAGTCCCCCTTCCAGGCCTGCCGCTGTGTTGGGTTGGTGTGGCTGAGGGTCCTTCTGACTTTGTGTAGATGTAGCATTAGAGCAGATGGTGGAACTCCATGCAGTGGAGTAGTGATGGGCTGGTTCTTGACTCTGTTGAACCGTGTGAAGAAGTGGTTCAGCTCATCAGGGAGAGATGGGTTAACTGTGTTTGCTAAGCTGCTGCTACTGCCTTTGTTGTCTGTTTTGGACTTTATGCCACATGCAATGGGAGTCTGAGCTGTTGAAGTGCTCCTCTATTTGCATTTTGTATGGCGCTCCGCCTCTCTGATGCCTTTCCTCAGATTGGACCTTGTCATGCATCTTAAATTGGTTCTGAACATCTCGCTTCATCCGAGGCTCGTTTGTGCGTATGCTCTTAGCAGTGCTAACATCGTCTGGATAGAAGCTGATGTAGGCTGGCACAGAGAAGGCGTAGGTGTTTATGTGATTGAAGCCTTTTACAACCTTCCAGCACGCAGGTGTATGCTTTCCCACCATAAATCAGCTGCACAATGCTGTTCTTGGCTGATCCATGGATGCCCCGCTTTCTGAGGATGGGAAGGAGGAAACGGCTGACCGAGCTCCGATCTTTAAGAATGCTTTTTCTGCTGCCACAGCGGGGGAGGGGCGGAGTAGGTCACCGTCCTTCATTTCATGGGCGGTTCTTGTTTAATAACGGAGGTCGGCCCGATCTGTCCCGTTTCCCCGTGTTCCAGGCGTTCCCGGAGAGACCCGTGGGGAGCAGATGCGTGGCCTGGTAGGATATTGCGGAACACCACGGGGATTGCAGGGCATCGCTCCGTGTTATTAAGCTCAACTTCCCCCCTGCTATCACCTGCTCACTTAATTAGTCTGAAAAACCCTCTCCAGGATCCTCTGACGATGGAATTGTCGCCCACAGCCCGCTGAGGCATGCACATCCCAGGCTTCCCCACTGCCCCGGGCCCCTGGAGCCCCAGCCCTCATCTGAACCGGCCCCAGGCCGCTGGACCCCTAGGCTTCATCTACTCCAGCCCCAGGACCCTAGAGCCCCAGCCCTCATCTGCACCGGCACCAGGCCTCGCTCTGCACTGGAACCTCTCAGGCGTCAGTGTGACAGAATAAATCAGGCGTCCCTCATAATCGCCTCGCTCTGACTCAGCAAACTCGCCTTGATTGAATGGAGGCGACGCCCCCTAGCATCCCGTTAATCAAATTTTAATTAGCCAGCCCTCAAACGGCAGCAAGGTTTCGAAGCGAAACGGCAAAGAGGCAAAACGATGAAGGAGCAGCATAAAATACGGTGAAAGCGTGGGTATAATGGCAGTATAATAACGAGGACGGCCCCAGCCTTTCCACCACGGCGACACCGACCAGCATGAGAGGTCAGACGATGGATGGATGGACTAATAACTAGAGAATGGTGACAGTCCCTAATTCATCTGGACGGCAGATCTTTAGATGGAGGTGAGTACCAGAGGGTTGGACACGGATCTGCACAGATGATCACGCATAGGACACGCGTGTGACCCTAAGGACCGTTACCTCCTTTAGGTTCCAAGCAGGTCAGTTGAAGAGGTCACTGAAAAGGACATCACTGGCTAAGTCTCAAGGCCGTTAACGTGAGTGTTGAAATATTCCCAGTGTACCTTGCGTCCAGTGACCGCTTACTGTAATCAGTCACCCTGGGTAAGAATGTCTACTGGCTGGCAAATACCCACAATGCACTGTACCACCTGACACAATTTCAGTCCAGTCTTACAATTTAGTCTCCTAATTCGCAAGCATCATGGGGAATGCTTTCATCTTTCATACGTATCATATAATTACACTTAAATCTCTGACATATGCTCATTATTTTATTATTATCTTGTTTTATTGTTTCATTTGGTTCAGCTTCCTGTAATGAGCATAAAATTGCAGGCTGTCTGTCCACACTGACGTTATACTAGCTCCCAATCAGCCGGAACAAGGTGCTTCAGTCTGCCGGCATTTAAATACAGAGTGAGAAACTAAGCCTGCCCTGGGGGCAGAAGGAGCAGCCAGTGGGTCTAAATCCCATGGGTGTCCTGCTGTTGTACTCTAGTACTCTCCTTTCAATCGGGGGAACATGACTAACTGCGGCCCAGAGGAGATGCCTGAATCCAGGACTGGTCAGCAGGATGCTTTATGCGCCTGGTTCTTGTGTCGATTGCCCCGCTTCTGTGTAGCAGATCTCTGGGGTTCCTTTCTGTGGTGCCTCGATCCTCCTGCAGAGGGCGACGTCTGCTCCCAGCTCTCTGGCTGGGCCTGAACGTCACTGGCACACGTCAGCGGCTAAAAAAACGAGCAATAAACGCGACCCCGTTTGGTAATTTCCGCTGGAAATGGAGTCACAGGCGCTAGCAATAAAGGAGCGGAGGCTGCGGCGCATACAGAAGCTTCCGGAAATCTAGTTCTTGTGTGTGTATAGATTATGATACAATTATTTGATGAAATTTTGCGTTCCAATTCCAGATAACCGGTAATAAGCAGGAGTCGGAGCCGTTTCCGTGTAACTGGGCTGGTGGGGGAGGGGTCCTCCAGTCGATCATGTGCGTAGGCTGGGCCCCTGGGCCCCTCAATCAGCCCGCAGGGTTTGCCGGCTGTATAATCCTGCCTCATACCTAGTGTCTCCTCCGAGTCTGCACTTCTCCTGTCACTGACACTGAGAGGTTAATATCTGGCAGGAACAAAGTGTGTTCGGGTCGGGCGGTGGGCCACCTGCCACAACGGGAAAGGCAGGCAAACGGAGTGGGCAAAACCCAATAATGCCCCCCGGGGAATCGCACACGCACCCACCCACCCGCTGAGGTCGCGTTCATGTTTCCCCTAGCCAGTGCCCAGGGATCCCGCCCCTGACGCCCCGATGACATTCTGAGGCTATTCTGCACTTTCAGGGCACATAACTAGATTTAAACTGCACCTCTCAGGATTAAACGAAAACTGGCCGACAGTCACGGGTCAGGCAGGAGGGCCCGCTCGGCGCCTGGAGATGCAATTCCGCAGCCCGATAAGGACTCCTTTGAGCTTCACCTGAAATATCTGTTTTTTTTTTATTACTGACAATCTGAATATTTGCAAATTCCAAGCAGATATAAGTTACAAGATCCGGAACATTCCACTGCAGCGGCTCCTGCTGACTTGCCACGGCTCGGCTCGTCTGTAAACTGGGGGATTTAAAGCGTGATTACGCCGCGATTCAGGAACTGGGAACCCTCCTCCTCAGCGGCAGATCATGGAGGGAAGAATGTCGGAATCTCGGCCAAAGGAGTCACCAATTCCCATCGCATTTTTCGCCCGTGGCGTGATGCGGCTGTGATGTCCACTGGAGCAGTTTCGCTGAGAGTTTCTCTCAAGGGTGCCGTTTAGGTGCCAATGCCTTTAGTGCCAATGCATTCACGACGCATTAGCGCTAAGCGTAACGAGTGTGGCCGCGCAAGCGCGGTGCTGCGCTGGGGCTGCTCCTCCAGCGGTATCCTGCTCGCTTTGATTAAGCGCAGGCTTCGTGGTCCGTTACCATTTATGGGCCCCGCCTCCAGCTCAGTGCAACCGGCACAAATGACCGGTCTACGTCTCCACTGGGGGCCATTGAGGGCAGCGGGGGCAGCAGGGGGTGGAGGGAGGTGGGGGGAGACAAATGCAGCCTCCTCAGCAGGCATGTGCCAACCCCCCTACTCATGGCTAATGAAGAACCCTCTGCTCCCCCCAAATTTAATGTGCAGTCCTATGAGGGCTGACCACCGGGGCGGCCATAATGAAGCTGGGTGCGGGGTCAGCCTCCCCATCATATTTCACTGACTCCTGTTTGCTCAGAGTGTGTGCATTACCCGGGGGTGTGTAGGTTGGTCTTGGGCTCTACGCTGTTACGTACTTCTAAGGCAGATCAGCCACCCAGCTTCATAGGATTCATAGCCCCCCCCCACACAGAGGTCATCCCATGTGGTCACATTGCAGTTAGCGGTCAGATGTTCTTGAACACGTAGTGGTCCAGTGTGGTCACAATGTGGTTAGCAGTCAAATGTTCCCGAGGACAGAGCGGTCCTGTGTGGTCACACTGCAGTGAGCAATCAGCTGTTCCTGAGGACAGAGCGGTCCAGTGTGGTCACATTGTGGTTAGCAGTCAGATGTTCCCGAGGACAGAGCGGTCCTGTGTGGTCACACTGCAGTGAGCAATCAGCTGTTCCTGAGGACAGAGCGGTCCAGTGTGGTCACAATGTGGTTAGCAGTCAGATGTTCCTGAGGACAGAGTGGTCCAATGTGGTCACAATGTGGTTAGCAGTCAAATGTTCCTGAGGACAGAGCAGTCCAGTGTGGTCACAATGTGGTTAGCAGTCAGATGTTCCTGAGGACAGAGCGGTCCAGTGTGGTCACAATGTGGTTAGCAGTCAGATGTTCCTGAGGACAGAGCGGTCCAGTGTGGTCACAATGTGGTT
>JAAGVU020000097.1:750573-783698 GCA_011763525.2 Mormyrus iriodes | reverse complement strand
GAGGACAGAGCGGTCCAGTGTGGTCACAATGTGGTTAGCAGTCAGATGTTCCTGAGGACAGAGCGGTCCAGTGTGGTTACACTGCAGTGAGCAATCAGCTGTTCCTGAGGACAGAGCGGTCCAGTGTGGTCACACTGTGGTTAATTAATGGTCAGATGCATCCCAACCACAGTTTTATGTTTCAGGAACGTGACCAAGCTGGTCATATGTTATCACTTCATCTGTTAAATACACTTCGTTGCACCATCCTCTCTTCCAAAGGTCGCTTGGTGTTTGTTAGGATGGCTGAGTATATAGGCACCTCAGGTACCTGCATGGTGAGAGAGCTGCTGTTGCATCATGTCCATGTGTCCTCACACCCGTTAAACCCCATGGACTGGGAGCAGCGACCATCTTCACAGCCTCCTGTCTAGACAGGGTAGGACCAAATCGTTAAACTCCATCAGTCACCGCCGGAGCAGTCATTATGTGTTATATTAGCATTGCATTAACGTTATATTAACGTTATATAAATATGTTAACGCTCTAAGTGAGCGTGTAGGACACAGGAGATGGTGATCAAATGCTGCATAAACAAGCGAAGCATGACACATGTCTGCAATGGTGTTTGCATTCGTATCTTGGCATCTTTAGAGTTTATTATTTAAGCAGATGTCAGATGTTATTAAACCCAACAACTGTATAATACGTTCCTGATAATCTCACAGGAGACGTACCTTCGACTGCGTTTTCCCCTCCAGCGCCAAACAGTTTTGATAAACAAATTATTCTACTAATTTGGCCCATACAGCCGAGGTTTGAGGTTTGTTACGGGAGAGCTGGGTACCCGTGCGCGTGCACACACACACATACACACACACACACACACACACACACATGCAAGCACGCCTGGCTGTATTGATGGTGACAGCCAATGACCTGATATCTTGAATATTGGGAAAGTGCTGGAACAGAAAGCAGGGGCTGAGATCAGCGTGCTCATCTACGAAGGCCATTCTCAGATCCAAGAGGTGAATTTGGTCAGAGCAGTGCTTATGCCCTTGCGATCATGTGACTGGAGCGCCCCGCATGCATAGTGCGTGGTTTCTTGTTGCCTTAAGATGCATTTGTAGGGGCGATGCTCTCGCGCCTTATTCTGGATGGTTGCGTAAGATATTCTTCATTCCTGGGCAGGGCAGTTACAGCAGAAATGGTCGCCCTCTTTCCAGTCATGTCGTTAAGCCCATGTCCACTACCAAAAAAGCCCAGCCAAAGCCACAAAGAGTCCCCATTCCTTCCTCAATCCCCGTGGTCACGCCCAGGAACATGCCTTACAGTAACCTCAGCAGCTTCATAAGATCCTCCCCACTCGTTGCCAAAGCCAGTCTGGCATGGGTGCAGAAGGGGGTCCAGTGATCAAAGGGTTGTATGTTTAAATCCCAAAAAGGCACGTACCTCTGAGCAAGCAAGGCATTTATCCCAATTTGCTGTTATGAAATGGGAAGTTATTTAAGCTCCCTGAGTGGAGCCATGACGCGGCCCTGTGGTGGCTACACAACACTTTACAGCTCCCATAATGCACCGCTTCCTACACTGCCAATTGCAGCCGTCACACAGAGATGTGTTTTGCTGAGAAGGCAGAAGCACTGGGGCGCTCTGTTCGGGATCTGGGCCCTTGTAATTTAGGAGGAGACCCACACAACGCAGGTGGGGCATGGATGAAAACGATGATAATTTCACCGCAATTTAAGATTCATGGCTCCCCATTTAAGAAATGACCTATGCAAAATCCAGTTCATTACAGATTACAGATTATTAAACTGAAATTCCATATACATAATTCTTATTTTACATTACCCCGCAGGCAGACACCAGGTGGCGCAACGCCAGACACACCCCCCCCAGTTGCAGCAAGGTTCATTAACCATGTGGAGGCGCAATTAAGAATTAGCTTCTTAAGTAAGAGATACGCACAAAGGAATTACATAAAAAGGAATTGAGATCAGATTAGATTCGACTTTATTGTCAGTGTTTAGCATCTTACCAGAGAACGCAAATAGGATATTAAAGTGCAGTAGACAGTTAGGTGCAATAAGGCAGCATACAAATGAGAAAAAAAATGATATATATATATATATATATATACACAAACACACACACACACACATATACATGTATATACACATATATATGTGTGTGTATGTATGTATATATTTATTTATATAGTATTTACAAGAAAAATATATATAATATATATATTGTCCTATATATATGTCTGTGTGTGTGTGTGTGTGTGTGTATATATATAAAATTTATTTATTTATATAGTATTTACAAGAATAGTATATAAGGGAGAGTATACAGATATGAATACTGATCAGTTCCTATAGATATGTGAGATGCATGATATATGAATATGAATATAGATAATATATGAACTATTTTATGTACAGAATAGCTGTATATATACAGGTGAAACATACAGAAAGTGCAGACAAATGTTATTGGTAATTAGACAGGTCAGCTGTTGAGTGGGCAGGGTTGAGAGTTCAGAATGGGGATGGTTTTGTGGAAGAAACCGTTCCTCAGCCTGTTGGGCGGGACCTGAGGTTCCTGTAGCGCCTCCCTGATGGGAGGAGGGTAAACACACCATGGTTGGAGGTCAGCGACGGTCAGCAGCAGGACGCCGATAATGTGCCGGGCACTTTTCATCACCTTCCTGTTAGCTACGGAGCATTTGCCATACCGCACCGTAATGTAGTTAGTCAATATGCTCTCGACTTGCAGCGATATAAGTTCAACAGAATGTGAGGAGACAGACAGGCTTTCTTTAGCCTCAGCTGGAAGTAAAGTTGCTGCTGTGACTTTTTAACCAGACAGGAAGCGTTTGTTGCCTGAGAAAGGTCTTCAGAGATGTGGACGCCTGGGAATATGAAGCTGGAGACACACTCCACCTCAGCCCTATTTATATGGACGGGAGCGTGTCAGCTGCCCTTGGCTTTCCAGTAATCCACAATGAGTGTATTGTCGGTCTGCTAGGTGCTGAACCTCCTCTCTGTAGGCTGAATCGTCATTGTCACTGATTAGTCCTGTTACTGTGGTGCCGTCTGAAAATTTTATGATAGGGTTGGAGCCATATAAAGGGACATAGTCGTGGGTGAAGAGGGAGTAGAGGAGTGGGCTGAGCACGCAGCCCTGTAGAATTCAGGATTGTTTAAGAATTCTGGCTTTTACCTGTGGTCCTAGGTACTGGGTCCTTCTTGACTCCTTACCCGGAACACGAATGGCTCCCAGCACAGGGAGGGGTCACCAGAGCCCCAGTGACCTGTTGCAGACGCAGACCTGTTCACCGGGACCTCCTTCAAACCTTCCCCTGGTTAAGGCGTACTGGGTAGACAGTCACTTTGGTCCCCCTGTTCATAGTAACATTATGTCCTATGTTGCAGAGAGGGTAGCAACCTACCTTCATAGTAACCCTAGGTCTAGAGCTGGGCTTGAGGCTAGAGCTAGGAACAGTGCTAGGGCTAGGGCTGAGTGTTAGGGTTAGCATTAGTATTCCCAGTGTTTTCATCCAAAGGATGAACTGAAATCTCCCCCTAGAAAACATTCCACTGAGCCATGGGCCAGACATAAGATTCGATTTATAAAAGCAACGCCTTTAAACATTCTGTAAAATTTAAAGGCTGTGTTTATAAAAGTGTTTATGCCATTTTTAATTTCTCAACCGGAGGCAATATCTTAATAAGAGTTGGTTTTTAATTATTTGCAAATTCATTACAAAATAAGTCTACGGGGACACAAAAACGCACATTCAAAATAAATATGATTATTTATGCTGGATATATAAATTCATTATGGCAAAATGTATTATTCAGAAGTTTATATAATTTAATGAAACACACTGTCAGACAATGTATTATGTCAGACTTTTTGCTACAGCATGACTGTTACAATCAGAATCAAAATCGAAGTCCAGAAAGGACAAGGGACTTCCTTTGATGCAGGTGGAGGAGTGACGTAAACAATGTTTCTACACTGCCAGAAATTTTATTATACACATAAAAAACAAGTCTGCTAGAATTAGTAAAACACTTTTTGCATTACTCAAAGAATTGTAAAAAAAAACTCTAAATAAAAGCCCTAGTCTTACTGCACATCCAGTATATTATATTGCATTTCCACAAGTATCTGTGTTCTGAAAGAGGTCATTGTTGGTTTGAATGTGATTTTTACCAAAAGACGTGTGTGTGACAGTCATGTGTCCACGTGTGTCCTGTAGGATGGTATGTGTGCCCTTAACCGGCACTTTGATGCACACATCCCCAAGCCTTCATCCAGAAAAAGCCAGTAAGCCCTCCACACAATGGTTGCGTTCCCCTGTCCACATCGCTGCCTGCCGGAGAACGTGCCAGATGTCAGGAGTCGCTCACGGCCTGATACCGCTCAGGCAGACCGTACGCTCTCTCCCAGATATTCATTACCCACAAATTAAACCATTAAAAATGAGTAACTCTGCTTCGTAGTAGAATCACGCTGCTTTAATTGCATACGTTCACTGCTTGTTTCACTTAAACCTCATCGGGAGCTTTTTGTATCCGTGCCGAAAGAAATCTCAGCGTTTACTGTGTACCACCCATCATAGATGAATGAACAGAAACCCAGCGTGAACTCCCCAGCAGGGGGCACTCTGCTGATCCATGGCTCAGGGTGTTTAAATGAGGTCCAGGAGTGTCTGGCTGGGGGCTTAGTGCCCAGATGGGTGAAGGAGGCCCACAGTCTACCCCCTATTTTGTCTATTTGCACTCATTACTCTTGCCCATAGGTTGTATTCTTCCTTGATCTTATGTTGTCTTTTGTTACTATAAGGGTTTCTCTGTTGCCCCAATTACACCCAAATGCTTCTTTATATATCTAGAGCCATTTTGCTTATTATTATTATTAGCCATTTCTTATTGTTATTCCGTATTTTTTCCAAAAATTACGATTGCAGCTGCTAGTTTCATGCCTGCTTTGATGTCCTGTGAGGGGCTTCTTTCTGCTGTCTGATTCTGTTGCATGTTATGTGTTACTGGCTGTGTGGAGCGCGTAGCATTTCCTGTGTACTGAGGTACAAAAGACAAATAAATAATCTGGAATCTTGAGCCCTATACGGAGGCTGATGCCCACCCCCCTCCCGGCCAATCTCTGTGGAAATATGTCCCATCATTAATCCAGCATGATCTTGTATGTTCTGCTCAAGGCTGGACTCAGCAATATTCTCAAATGTAGGAGGTCAGTTCTGCTGCCCCAAATGATGCCAGGAACAGGAGAAGGGAGAGAGGGATAAGGAGTACCACGGTAAACCATTACAAAATCAGTCAACTAGTAACCTGTTAATAAACCAAGGTAAACGGTTAATCCAGTCGATGATAAACTGGTCATCAGACACTATGGCTCACCTTCAGCCCAGAAACCTTCAGCAAAGGAACCTTCAGCCCAGGAACCTTCAACAAAGGAACCTTCAGCCCAGGAACCTTCAACAAAGGAACCTTCAGGCCAGGGACCTTCAGCAAAGGAACCTTCAGGCCAGGGATCTCCAGCAAAGGGACCTTCAGCACATATACCTCCAGCAACGGAACCTTCAACCCAGGGAACTTCAGCAAAGGGACCTTCAGCCCAAGGACCTTCAGCATGTCACTTGACCTGCCGTCCATTGATGAATTATAAATGTTCAGGAGTCAGCCTGACAGTGAGACTGTCTCCTGCTGTTTCCAGCTCCCGTTGTTAATGTAATGAACATGTTATTATATCAAACTTCTGGGAACATCCTCCTCCTTCTCCTCCTCCTCCTCGCTAAGCTGCAAAGGCATCCAGTCTTTACCTATTTAAGGAGGCATTTATCCAACATGACAGGAGCAAAGGAACAACAGAGTAAAGGCGCAAGGGTCTGGGCCGACTGCTTAGCATATTAATAAGGGTAAGGTAAAGATGAGGAAATGGCTGATGGCTGTGATTTCCATACGCCTGTTTTCCCTTGGGCTGCCAGCTGTGTTGAGATCGCGCTTCCTGTCTCGACAGCGAGCTGAAATGTGCGATTTAGGTTCCCGCGTTTCATCAAGGCTTCATAATATTTATTTTCCTGGCTGGCAACAGGAACAGGACAGGAACGGCAGCAGGAACAATAAAGCCTGTTATATTATATTGTTCTTCTCTTTTGTTGTTGCTGTCGCATGGAGAATCCAGAACGGTGTTTGCGCCAAAACGATTCACCTCGTTCACGTTTTCCCCGACAGGTGTCACAGCGGAAAAACCTCACCGCCTAATTAAGACGATTTTCACCGCCACGAACAAAAGGCGCAGTGAGACGGTGGATGTTTCCGAAGAGGCCCACACCTCCTGGGGGCCTCGTCCCGGCGGACGGGATTAATGAAATGGCCAGGGCTCCTCCCAGCCTGCGTCAGCTAAACGCGCGGCAAATCAATCAGTCGGTGTAACCGTACGCAGCACGGCGAAGCCATCTGCGTCCGCGAGGCAGTAAATAAAGGGGAATTCTCTCTCTGTAATTAAAAGAGAGACGACTGCGGCTGGTGGGGGTGGGCACGTAACCGGAGGCAACCGAGGCTGGCGGGGGTGGGCGTGGACCCAGAGGTGACAGCAGCTGCTGATTATGAGGCGCGATGTGGCTGGGATAATGGATTGCTGTGTGGCTTTCTGATTCATCCATCCATGTTCCCTAAGTGCTTATTCTATGCAGGGGGGGTCCCAGCCAGTCTGGAGCAGTGGGCCAGGGACACCCTGGACTCTCACGAGGCTTCGGGAGAACCTGAATGAACATGGAGATCATGAGAACACACACACAATCTCAGACAAAGCTGGGAATCGAACCCACAACCCTGGAGGTGTGAGGTGACCCCCCCCCCAGATATTTTGGGCCCAATGAAAGTATATCATAATGGGCCCCCAACCCACACCAATCAAATGATATTCCAAATTTTGAGGGCCCCAGTCACTCAGGGGAATCATTCCATCTCCCTCCCCCGCCTGAAACTGGTCGGTTTGAACCCCAATGCTGCTGCTCTCGTAATGAGGTAAGAAATCCAGCTCTGCTAATGAATAATACAGCGCAGAATTATACAAGAAAGTATTATGTAAAAACAATCAATAACGAAGACCACACATAAAAACGAATGCGATAATATGAACAGGCAACAGAAGATTAAAACTGCATCCGATTGACAGTGACTGTATTGTTCTCGTTTTGTTTTGGATCCACACTTTCAGAGTGTTAATCACTACACCACACTCCAATTATGGGTTTAACTGTAATTAATTATTCCAATTAGCCCGAGTTTGATACAGTATTGTGGAAATAATTTTAAAATCCATATCGGGAGGTAATTGTATGCTCATTTTATACTGTGAATACAGTACAAAATAAATTTTGCAATGAGTTTTAAAACCTGATTTGAATTTTTAAAAGCCTTTATTTTCCAGTGTTGGGATTGTCACTGTATCTATACCTGTACTAATCCGTCATTCTGACATCTGTAGTTTTGTGCTCCTTGTCAAAAAAAATGCATATAAGATTGACGTTCATTTTTAATGCAAATGCGAAATAGTAAAAAATACATTATAGCGTAATGGCACTGAGATGATTCACTGCTGGGACGCTCGCCCTCATGTGAAAGGGGTGTATACATAATGACGCTTATTTCCAAACTGGTTAGACGGTATTAAACTTTCAGGAGGGCCACATTATTGGCCTGAAATGGTTATTTAACATGAAGGCAGACTGGTCTTCTACCAGCGTCCATTAAAGACTCAGTACTGTCGTATAACTGTACACTAATCCGGGATTGACTCTGCGGCCTTGTTATAAGGTTATTGACTTATGTTGCTGGCTATTTCATCTTCTAATGATGCATTTCAGTCATCCAGGTACAGTGCCATGGAAACTGCGTTTACTAACAGCTCCGGTCTCTTTAAATATATTCATATAGATCTGAGAGCTTTGATATTTATTTACTTAATACAGTGTTTTTCCCAAAGTAACATGTATGATCCATAATAGTCTATTTCACAGTTTTGCTCTTGGGCCATACTGTTAATCCATGCAATTCTGTGTGAGGGATATTTGTAAAGGTACAACACACTATACCTTTCTCAAGGGTACAACAGCAGTCGTGTATATGCGTTACAGGTTGCGGGTGGTGTGCCGGTGCGGGTGCTGAAGATATGGCTTTTAATAAACAGCACACTTTGACAAGCCATATACAGGTGCTCTCCAGAACGCCACAGAATTCTACGTTTTCCCCAGTTTCGTGGATAACGTTGCTTTCCGTTGCCATCCCCGTCACCCGTGGGAGCGCTCCCGCCAGCGTCCCAGCGCAGGGCCGCTCGACAGCGGGGCCTGGCAGGGGATGCAGTCTTGTGGGGCTTCTGCGGGGCCGCTTTGGAAACAGAAGAAAGCCTCGCATCTGCCACTGCCTCCCTCCGTGCCAGCGTTGCACACAAACCACGCCGCCTGGCACACATCTCTCGCAACAGTGCATGTTTTTTTGCGTATTTTTTCTGTCGGCTTAGCGCAGGCTGCCGTCCCGGGCGGCCGATTCCGCTTGCAGTTCTGTGTTTGCACATGTTTCTGTGGCTGGATGCTTCGCAGGTGTGGGGGTGGGGGGGGGACCTCGCTCGGCAGTACAGCTACTCCCTCCCCAGCCTCGAACCCGAAGCCCCTAGGGTTGCACAGCCCCTGGGAGTCCTGGAGCTCCGTGCCTCCTGCTGCCTGGTGCTCGTCTCCATCTGCCCCGCTGAGTATAATGAGGCCGCAGCCTCTGACCCCTCCCCCACCCTGAAATCTGGGCAGCCTTTTTCCATGTTTATGTCCCTGCTGACCCCCATCACCCTGCCAAATCTCCCCTAATGGCCACTGAACTGGCACTGAGGGACGGGGGACTGTGGGGACCCCAATAAACTCGGGAACGAGGGAGAATCACGCTCATATACACCCTCAACAGTATAACTGCATGATGCACATGCAACTCGAGGACGTGCTTCATGTTAACGCACTATGCTAAAAATTCAGTACACCTACCAGCCCCTAAATATGTAATGGGAATGTTTTAATGAAGCTGTGCAGTCATTCTGCTCTTCTGCCCACAGACCCCTTTGGCCACCTGACTCAGCGCACGTGCAGCCTTTACACGCATCAGATGTTTCAATTTGGGGAAGGGGGGGCTGCAAGCCTCTGGTGTAAACAGCTAACTAGATGAAGCACAGAGGTCTTGTTTTTTTCTGTTAAATATTTTAAAAAGGCATTTCGGCAAGATCCATGGAGTCATTTCTAGCGTGGCGTGGCGGTAAATGGGCCGGATGTGACCCCGAGCCTCCGAGATGAGGTCCCAGATGGGGTGATTATGTTACGCCGCTGGTATAGGTACACAGAGCACATTACGCGAGCCGGGCTGCAGGATGAACAAAGCTAGATCTGCTGTGTGGAGGAGCACCTCTAGCTGATGGTGCTGTACACATTATCTACATAGAATTAATTACTTTTGTGGTGCCACTGGGTTTTTGACCTGAGTCCAAAGTGCAAACGCAGGTCCCAGGGATGTGAAAGGGTTGCGACAGCTGGTGTCTGTTTGACTTTGCGGTACGTTCAGCCTCGGGAAGCAGGAGAAAACGGCAGAGAAGTGGTGGGTGGTCCATGAGGTCAAATCAGGCCAGACGCAGGAGTCTCTAAGAATGTGGACGAGGACGTTTAAGTCAGTTGAAGTCAGGCTACTGAGCATAAACTTCAGAGCCAAGAAGCATGTCAATGCGAGTCATTCGGACACCTAGAGGCTGTTTCACATTTCTATGATAGCTGAATGATGGTTAAATAATAAGAGACATGTGCAAGGATAAACTATACCCATTCTGTGGATTCTTTGATTCTGTTGGCCTCAAGCCTGTATCTTTTATCTGGAAAGAAAGACAGGGTAGTATTGATGCCATTAACCTGAATGCTGGTGGCAACTCATGCAGATGAAATTTCAGTGCATACAGCAACACAAATTAATGAGTCAAAATCTTACCCTTAATCCTTGTGATTCTCAGCTACTATCAATAAACGTGTGCAAAATTGACCCACTTTTAAAAACCGTTCACTTCTTTAAACATTTGATTACCAGAGGGTAGTAATCAAATAATTGGCCAAAATGTTATCTGAAAATCACTTTATTGTACTGTATGTTTATAGTGCATGTAAAGGTACTGATTTGACATGCATTCTTGGTGCTGACACATCCGGGCTTTACGACAGCAGATGGACAAACGGTTTCGAGGTGGAGCTAAGTGTTTACTTGGTTAGCGCAGCAAAACGTGCCCACAGGTGAACTTTCCCTGTCGACCAGAGGCAGAGATTTTTCAAATTTGCAAATGTGCATCCTTGATGCGGTTTGGGTACTTTGCCATGATTCACTGCTAATTACTTGTTTGTTCAGATGCGGGTCTGTATTGAGAAGGGCCCTCTGCTTCCTGCATTAGCACCGGCGTGCAGCAGCAGATGAAACTGCACCAGGAAAATAGGCCGACGCTGGCAAGTGTCAGCTTTTCTGGAAAAAATAGCACCTTCACACAACCCGAAATGTACTCATTGGTATTCGTGCTGCGGTTGCCGTGGACGTGACCTCTTCAATCAAGGAGCAACGGCACGCAGACAGGACATTTATAAATGCAGTGCATTAGCACGGCTACTCGCGGAATTAGATGATATACTGTAATACCTTTATCAAACATCCGTCAGATGCCCGCCTGGGATCTCGCTCACACACAGACACCCACACACAGCTCTGAGGCGCGGATTAACTGGAGAGAGACATGTATGGATGAACACAGGTGTACGCACATTAACAGACAACAGAGAAAATGATCTTTCCCTCCTCAAACCACCATGTCCCCCTTCAGGTCCACCAGCCCAGACCTCACGATGTCCACCGTGTCCAACTCCCCTGGCCCATGGGCCCTCAAACTCATCAAAGCAACCATTGCTCTTTCATATTCAGCCTTGTCTGTCTACAAAATGCACCACGGGTACTTTGAGTTAGCCTTAGCATTGGGGTTAGTGTTAGCCTTAGCGTTGGGGTTAGTGTTAGCCTTAGCATTGGAGTACATGTCAGCCTTAGAATCGGGGTTGGGGTTAGCATTAGTCTTAGTGTCTGGGTTAGGTTTAGTGTTGATGGTAGTATTTGCTTTAGCTTCAGAGGGAGTGTTAGCTGTGGCGTTGGGGTTAGTGTTTGCCTTAGCACTGGGGTTAGTGTTAGCCTTAGCACTGGGGTTAGTGTTAGCCTTAGCACTGGGGTTAGTGTTAGCCATGGCATTGGAGTTACTGTTAGCAATAGCATTGGGGTTAGTGTTAACCTTAGTACTGGGTTAGTGTTAGACTTAGGACCATATCAGCTAGCTAGACAGACAACTCACCTATGGTTTACCAAAAACCAGACGCTGCTGATATGTGGTAAAGCTCCAGAAGGGTGACCTCACACCTACACAGAACCACGTTTCTCTTTTTTCCAGCTTGTTAAATGTCTGCAGTTGAGAGAATCACTTTCCATCGCATCCTTCCGTCACTGCTTCCCGTTTACTGCAGAGTTTGACATTTTCAGATGTTTCATTAAATGTGAATAATTAACCCAAAAGCCAGGGTTATTGCAAACAAGCCTGCGCAGGTATTTTCTCCCACAAAAGTCACAGAGAGGCATCTGAGAAAATGCCTGCAGCTTTTTCAGGGTCAGAGGTCTTCCTACATAAGACAGACGTTTCAATCGCATTAGGAAAATGTGCAAAGCAGACAAGTCATGATCTTGAAGGAAGAAAGCATATTAGCGGCTCTATGTGCAGGTATGTGTGAAGGTTGCAGTCTGAAGGCACACTGCTAAAGACTGGGGAATATAATGACCTCAATGTCACCAGCCAGTGGAGGAGAATGAGGGAGATTTTGGACTGAGAGTAACAGGTGTCCTTTGTCCAGCAGGGGGAGCAGCAGCCGAATGAGCATGTGTCAGTCAGGGCTGATGGACACGGCTGTGAAAGGGAGAGAGCATGCTCATTTAAACGGACGCCGAGGGGGGGGGCATGGCCCGGCCACTCCTGTTGGGGGGGCGGGAATGGGATATGGAGCCCCAGGAGGAAGCAGAGAAAAGGCTGTGTGGAGTGCCCTCCCCCCACCGGCCCTCTTGAAGCCGCCTTTGTAGACAGAATCTGCTTCACAGGCAATGTGGGGGCCCCGCACATCAGAGGGCCCCTTCAGAAAGCTCCAGGCTGTGGGTCCCTAGATGGCGGGCCCTCGACGTACAAAAGAAGCAAGCGGGGGAGGGGGGACAGGGGGGCCCAGGGAGAGCGGTAGAGGAGGAAATGGCCTGGGGCGGAGAGTCATTTTAAGGAAGTTCGCCGCTATGTGTAACTGCCGTATTAGAGTTCCACTTCACAAAATTGGGGATTAGTGTGGTATACCATAGCCCTACCTATAACCCTAACATTAACCATAGCCCTAACATTAACCATGACTGTCAGGATCAGTCCCTGCCCTGCCCCCTTTTCCTTATGTCTGTCAATTCCCTGTTTGACCAGATGATGTCGCTAGTGATCCTGTTCTGTGTTCCTCTTGTTTCCTTTAGTTAGCTCCCTAATGTGTGTCCCTGTTGCCCAGGCTGCCACATGACTTAATGGGCAGTGCGTGCCCTTATGTTGTTCCCCACTTGGTCATTGTGTGGTTTTAGCCACTGCTATTGTACTATGGTTGTTCCTTAGTTCGTCTTGTTTACCTGCTTGTTTTTGTCCGCTTGTGGTCCTTTTTTGTGAGTAATCAAAGTCCCTTTTTGTGAGCCACCACATGGATCATGTCCTTCACCATGCCCTTCTGTAACAATAACATTAACTATTACCTTTACCTTAGACATAACATTAAGCATAACCCTAACATTAACCATAAACCTAACCCAACGAGAGATTGACCTGGCAGCATTTCCGGTTCTTTAACTGCTCCCGGCCTGGGGGGGGAAATGGGTTAAGGGTCAAAAATATTAAGATCCCATAGAAAGCGGGGGTCCCGACAGCTTTACCTCAGTATCTGGGTTACAAAGGATAGTAAGCTCATTCTCTCTACAGGCCATGACTCAGATTCTTTACTACAGAAGCTTCCAAAGCTGGAAAATATGGCAAAGCAACAGGTTAGGGAGCATCAACACCAGTTCCTAACGTTTTCAGAATTCAGCGTTCAGTGGCGAGATGCTGATGTTCTGGCACAGAGCAGCGAATCCCGCCAAAACGCAGCAGTCTGGCCACAGCCACGCATCCATGCCATGTGGGAATGAAGCTGAGTCTTCGGAGAGGACTCTTACATCAGCCCCCCGCCCCGCTGTTGATCTTGCATGGAATAAGCTTGGCTGTGAGACCCTCCCTCATGAATAATGAAAAGTGGTGAGTCAGCACCAAGTTTCGCCCACATTTAAAGTTGTCAGAGTTGCAAACAAGTTGCTTAAACGGCACCGTCATCAATTAATATGCCCTTGAATGTTTCAACACCCCCTCCCCCCACCACGGCCCCGCCTGTTTGCAAGCAGGTGCGTCGGCAGCCGGGGACCACCCCCCTTTTCCCGTGAAGCGCAGGATGAAAGCTGGGCAGCACATCTCCTGGGAGACGGCGACGACAGGCCTCAGCGACTCGCACCGTCCAGACGGGCCTGACGCAAACGGGCCGACAGCAGCCACGCGACCAGAAAAAGAGAAAGAAAACTTAATTAAAGTGGCGTTTAAAGCTGAAAGCTGCTTCTAAAGCTTCCGGATAGCAGAGATAAAGATGAAATGAGCACATGGGGTAGGGATAATCTGGGAGAGGCCGCAGCGTCGGGCAGGAGTCTCTCGCTTCCTCCCCGCCATCCTGCGTGGAATCCCACTTCTAATTATTCGCAGAATGAAGTGTGGGAATTGTGGGTAATCTGAGAATCTGTCCTCTGAAATGCTCCTTTAATTTCAGCTTCATGTTTTATGAGCGGAGCTCAGGAATGCGATGTTCCCCAGTTCCACTCTTTTTCCCCTCTCTCGCTCTATGTACCCCCCCCCCCGGCCCCCCACCCTGTATTTGCTTACTGGCTTGCTTCCCTGCTCTTTTTAAAAGGCCTGATCTATGCTCAGCGACAGTTTAATGAGTGATTTCCCGTTTCCAGGAGCCTTCTTGCATCATAAAAAGAAAAATGCATAATATATGTGATATCACAGGACTGGAACATCATAGGCATTTTGGTGGAGAGGGTGCAAAACCCCGCCTGGGAGGCGTCCTCTCCGGGCCGGCGGCTGTAGGTTCCCCATAACTGAGTGATCTTTCCAGCCAGGTCGGAGCTTTGGTGGCTTCTCCTTGAACCTCAATCAAGGCCGGGAGGCAGTGTTCCTGGAGTGCTGGGGATTCTTCCAGATTTTTCCAGCCTTCTCAGCAGGGCCTCTCCCTACCCAGCTCTGTGTGCCTAATTGGGCCGAGTGGATGGATTCAGGCTGCACAGAGGCAACAACCTGAACCGTTTTCCAGCGGGACTCGTTTACCTGCTCAGAACGGAGAGTCTCACTGCGGTCCAGCCACAGGACAGGGAACAGAATGAGTCTCACTTTACCTTCTCAAATGAGGAATACTACCTCCCCCATCCTTACCATCCCCTGACAGCCTATGCGGTGTGCCAGTGAACGCCGTTACCACAGAAACAGCCCCCACACACCCCCTGAAGCTCTTCAGCCGCAACGTCCCATTTTCCGCGGAGCAGATCCAGCTTTTCTTGCAGTACCGGGGATGACCGATGATGATTCTGTCCCTCGGCCACCCACTGGAGGGAAACCTTGACCCCCGCCGGGCCGCCCGCCTTCCCTCTGCCCTGCAGTGAGGTCACGGCGCCAGATAGGGCTGCCGGACCGTGAGTTACCAGGGGGAGCAGTCGATCCCAGAAGCAGAGAGGGACCTGCAGGTAGGACGAGGCCAGAACTGACAACTGCAACACTGGCATCCTCAGGATAACTCGGGGACTCTGCCACTCTGGGTCAGGAACCCAGCACTGTCCCCTGGCATTTCATTGGGTCCGTTCTCTTTGCGGTCATCATGTGTAACTTTTATTCTATTGGAATCTGATGGCGCCGATTGACCTGCTTTAGCTGTTAAGGAAAATGCACCCCCATGCGCATCAGAGCCGTCCCTCACCCTGATCATTCACAAATGCACCGTCCATGCCTCTGTCTTGGGTCTGACCAAAAACAGGGTTATAGGATTAGGCCCCCCCTGCCGTACACTTTCGAGTGTCTCCTGAAAGTCTAAAGTTCCTAAACGTCTAATGAGCACAGAAACACCAGGAAGAGCTTCTCTGAGTGTAGGAAACTGACTGATGATGTGCCACTGCAGCGGAGCATGGCTCACAGTCTCAAGCAGAAGAATGAGATTTGTTGCTGGAGCTACTTTGTTGCCAGGAGGCGCCGTCTGAGCTGAGAGGCGGCCTACGATCCGCCCGCCATCCGCTCATCGGCATGGAGACACAGTCCGTCATCATGGGGAAATCCTGCCACAAAAAAGCACACCGTCCAGAAAGGGGAGGGGGTGATTTAATACTGTTATCCAGAATCCCCCACCTTGCCGACGAGAGAGCATGTCCCCAATAGCCCCTCCCTTCCCGGGACCAGTGTCTCGACAAACATACCCAAACAAACCCAGGTCCATCTGAGCCAAACGCGAACACTCTGCACAGCGTTTTCTGCAGCGTTGGCAGATTTCAGCTTCTCCTAAACAAATCCGAAGAGCCACAGCCCCTGTGCTGGCTGCCGTCCAGCGGTCCATTTTTAACATTCACCCAGCGAAAGGAAGCCACTGAAACGTGCTTAAAACAGGGCGCCCGCTCAGATCCAGACCTTGGATAATTTAACACCCCTGCTAAGGCTGCAGCCGCGTTCACCTGCTGTTTCTTATTCACTGCTACACCGCTGATATGCATCACTCCTGATACAAGAAGATAAAAACGGTGAAAACGGAGTTTACAGCTCACTTTGTACACTGGTGAAATGACAAAGTCTTTGCAGCAGTCAGTGTGCACCTCACCCAGGAAGGCCGGGACAGGCGTCGGGATCCGAGTCAGTCCACAAATGCATGTCCATACATCGTGCAGGCCGTCTCTGCGCTCTGAAGCCAGCTGCGCAGACAGACACAGCCTGCATCACATGCACAGGCTCCCTGACCTGCTGTGCAGACAGTCACGGATTGCGTTACACGCACAGACTGTCCAGCCCCCCCCCCAGAGCGGGCCGATTTCACACCCCAGTCATGGAACTCTGTGCCGGTTTCTTGCTGTATTTTAATTGACCGTTTATTGGGCTTTAACAGCACAGCCCCTCAGTAGGGAGGGCGGCCCCCCAGTGAGCCTGAGCCCATCGTGAGGGTCTTATCCTTGCTACTGGGGGACGTTGCTTCTTGCGGCGGGGGGGATTATTAGCCAATGAAATAGCCATGGGACCATTCCGATCGTCGCCGTGGAAACCCTGCTGTTTTCCCCTGCTGCTTTTCCCCGCTCTCTTTGTCTTCTTCTTGTGTTTTCCTGTCCCTCTTATGCAGTAAGACTGGCTTCCCTGGGAACAGGGCACAGATCAGGACAGTGCAGAGGAGATCTCAGTGGCACTCACCTGATCAGTCAGGCATACGGAACCAGACACCAGGGAGCATTCCAAGGCGGCGTTGGGCCCAGCGCTGCTCCCCAAAGATCACAGCCTGTATTTACTCAGCTAGTAGGAGTAGATGGGATGGGTCAGTAGGGACAGTCCCCAGAGTTCACCCTCCCTCCCAAAATTGCCCCACTGCCTTTCAGTCCAGATCAGGGCCGGAACGAAAGATGTGGCATTCCGAGGTACGTGTGTTCATCCTCCTGATAGCCTTGTCTTTCTTGGCATGGATTTTCCGCATAAAAAGGGCAACAAAAAGCAGGAACACGCTGGCAAGTGCGCATCCATAATGAACGTTACTGGTGCTCAGCTAGCGGACAGTGGTGTGTGTGCCTCCCCAGTGCTGAAAATAAGGTCCTGCGGTACTTTCCATGCAAGCCATAACCCAGAAAATGACTATCACGCTTATTTCTTCATTTAACCCATTTTATTTCTAAAAATCTGCTGCATATTCCCTACGTGAGTTGGTAATCCGATTAATTATTGTGCAAAGGCTAGCAGTTAAATCATTAGGGATGTCCTCCAGTTTCCTGTGGATCGTCGACAGAAATAGGGAGATTTTATTCATTGAGAAGTCTAATCATTACAAACTTGAGTGTCTTGCGATGGCTAAGTGGGTGTGTGGGACATAGTTTTAATTAAAGCAAATACAAAATAAAGCAAATAGATGGTGTCACATGGTCAGAAGAAATCAGGAACATGACGAAAAAGGCTTTGAAATGAGCTGTGGTTCCCCGGTACTGCATGAAGACCCTCAGGAAGTGATCCAGCAGCCAGAAAAATGATTACATTACGCTCCAAAGACGTGGGGGCACTTTTTTAATTACCGCCTGCGACTGTCAGCACCGGAGCACGAGGCACAAAGAGTCCACACAAAAGCCTCATGTTTGGGTTCGTTATTCATAAAGGAGGAATTGGAACTGGACTAATTAGCTTTTGGAGTTGTTGTTTTAATTCAGCTGCAGGAGTTACAGAAAACACATTTCATCTGCTGAATTAGCCTCCGTTTGTACCATGACCCAAAAAAAACAAATATCTGTCACAGATTTTTAGGACGACGGCCCTTTGATATGTATATTTGCTCCAACGATGCTAAATCCATCCAGTTCTGTCAGCCGTTGGTCATTTTTCAGCAAGTGCCTGTCACTGGGGAGGGGAGGGAGGTTAGTTTTTGGACATTTTTGTCAAGACAAAGTGTTTAGATCATAAACATGCTTATAGGTCAGCAGTTCCTCTTCCCGCGGGCAGTGGGGGTTGGGGGGGTGGGGTGTAATTTTTGAAAACTATATACTTTCAAGCCACACTCAACGAGTTTAACCATTCTGTGAAATTTCTGTGAAGACAGCTGGTCCCCAGTTACACCAAGGCTGAGATCTCCAGGTGCATCCTGGACACTGGTACCGCTATGCTCATCAAACACCTTGCGACAATCAGCAGCTGATTCTGCATCCATCCATCCTCCAGCTGAAAATCGCTCAAGGCTTCCCTTTCGGCAAGTCCCTCCCGCCCGGACACGATTACCCGGCACTGTGGTTTTTTTGGAGGAGGAGCGAGGCTTTCTGATGTGCAGCTGTAGCTAACCAATTTTGGGGGGAGATCTCTGGGGTCGCCGGATCGTCCGCAGAAAGCCGCTTGAAGCATGATGGAGAGGAGGCGGGCCGGGTCGTCGGGAGGGTGTGGCACAGAGAATCACCATGGCAACCATGCTCACGGTCTTGGCAGGGAACCCCACGCAGATTCCTAGTGGATTTCTACACCGCTATTAACGGTATGGTGGTTTATCGCTACTGCTTCGAGTTCCCTGAACAAGTAAGGTGCCTGAAAGTTTAAGCATTAAAGGAATGCAAGGCTGACCTGGATAAGTGCTTAGAAAGCGAATGGAAAAATACAGCTTAAAAGCAAGAAGGTGCCAGAAACATTAAGTTAGTTTAGCTTAGCTTCAGGGAACATCTCCAATTGCGGTGAGCCCTTGTGGGCCAAACAGCCCTTATTGATACAATCATATTGCACCTGCCTCATTTTCAGTTGGACAAAGCGAGAGCCCTCGGGTCTCATCGACACCCCTGTTGATTGGCTGAGCATGCAGCCCTCTTCCCCCCACCTCTGTGTGGCCCAACCCCGCTGGTCCCCCTCACCGCAGACCAAGTCATGCAAGGAGCCCTGAATATGCAGAAGGTGTCATGGATCACCTCAAACGTTCCCCACATCCGTCACTCCCCTTGAGGAGGTCCCATTCTCAGGACACTCCTGACCCAGGAAAGTACATACTTTCCATGATCGCCCCAGTGGCTCCTCTTTGGAACCATGCCTCTTCCAGCTGTTCTCTCATCTTCTGTGTATTGGCTGTCTATACCTGGTGGTCTAGTTCACCAGCTTGTCGTGAGATCTTCATGGTTCTTCCTGAGTTCGAGCATTCATTCCTGTTCCCGTTTCCTCGTGTATCGGCCTCTGCATCGACCTGGATCCTGGGTTTCGAGCGCCGCTTCTGCCCGCCGCCGACTGTGCCGATCACCCGACCTGTGCCTGGATCCTGGGTTTCGGGCACCGCTTCTGCCCACCGCCGACTGTTCCGATCACCCGACCTGTGCCTGGATCCTGGGTTTCGGGCGCCGCTTCTGCCCGCCGCCGACTGTGCCGATCGCCCGACCTGTGCCTGGATCCTGGGTTTTGAGTGCCGCCTCTGCCCGCCAACGACCGACCCCGATTGCTGAAAAACACCTTCTTCCTCCATCAAAAACTTCGTAACAACAGTAACAGTAACACTGATGGTGTGAGGCGTTTGGGAATAAAGACACACCTACCTTACTGATCTGCACCAGCGACTATCTTTCGTGTTTGTCACAGAAGGGTTATAGTTACAGCCTATGGGTGCAACTCATTACCTGCTGTGAAGGATGACAATGATCACGCCGCTCATTTTAATTTTGCAAATCTCAAATATTTCGCTGTAGCAGTTAAACTCCAATGCAGGGCAGATCGTTTTTGTTTCACTTAAAAAGTCACTTTGGGACCCCCCACCCCTGATGTTTCAAAATGTAGCTAAATAGTTAGTGAGCAGATTCAGAAGATTGTAGCTAGCTAGCTATTTAGTGGAAAATGCTGCTTAAGCATCCCCTAAATAAGGAATGTTTATTTGCGATTTATGGCAATAACTGTTTGTAGCCAACAGGGGGCCCTATGCCAATGTGAGTTAACCTGCTAGCCAAGTTAGTTTCCGTCTAAGGACTGACGGTGCGGAGAATGGTAATGGGGCACACTGAGAGGGCGGCTGGGTGCATTATGGCCCCTGGAGCTGAGGGGGCCATCAGGAAGTCACGTCCCCAGCCACCATTGTGCGGCCAATCGGCAGTGTGACCCCACTGTCGCTCATCCATCCCCTGCCAACAGCTGAAGATAATCTTTAAGAAACCCGAAAGCCATTTCATCTGTAAAGGCCGTCCCTCATCGGACCTGAATTAAGGCCGATACGGATCATCCTGTGCATAATAGAGGCCATTGAAATGTGGAGGTACTTAGACGACACTATGCAGCTTGGAATTCAACTTCTACGACTGATTTGAAAATTAATTCAATCTCTATGTGCCGGCCAAGGCCTGGGGATAGCAGAGGTGAAGAGGTCTGCAAATGACGGTTCGAGACTGGAGATTTAAGAACGATGCTTTGTAGTATTTTTAATTAATGACGACTGTATATATTTATTTTTTTGTAAAAGTTAAAACAAACCCAGCTAACTACTGTAGCTTGATTTTCTTGTTTGGGGTTCCTTTCAGCTTAATTTAGTTCATAACATAACTGTAACCAACTCAAGTGCCCCCCACCCCCTCACATGCACATTATTCCCAGCTGGAGATGGCGGCACCGCCCTGCGTTAAACTGACATTACACAGTCTGTGAGCCTCATCATGCCTGGGGCCCATGGAAGAGAAGTGTCATACCTGAGCAATCAGAGGATGGCCGGCATTTAACGAGCCTGATATCAGATCCGACGGGCCCCTCCAAACGGCCCCTCGCCCCAGCTCTTGGCGCTTAATTAATGCCCGCTTACTGGAATAACTCGGGGATTTTCTGTCACGCTCTGAGTCCATTCGGCTTCTGCGGTGCCCCACATGCGCCGACGCGCTGCATAACATACCACAGCTGTCTGGAAACAGCCAAACCCCCCCCCCCCCGCCTCCGGCCAGAGGGAAAACTGAACGGAGCACCCCGGAGGTGAGAGTTACCATTCTTTGCCGAATCGCTCGGTTCAAACAGCCGGCTTTGTGAATGGGCGCACTCGTTAGCTTCGGGTAAAGATAAGCAATTAAATGTCCATGCTGCAAAAAAAGAACTGTTAAATATTGTCTCTCTCGCTCTCTCTCTTTAAATGCTACAGTAGTCTTGAAAAACAAAGCAAAATGATATAAAATAATGACAATTAAATACCGTCATCAAATAGAGGCAACATTACTCAAAATAACGAACGCAGCTGTGGCCAAACTCAGCAGATAAATCAGTCTGTGTTGCGGCGGGCCAGCTGATTAGGCGCAAAAGTGACAGTGTGCCTCTTTTATTAAGGCCAGGAAGCTAATCGCTTGTCCTTTGGATCTTATCGTTGTTGTTGGTCTGATCTCTGTTGTGACCACAACAGTGGCATGGTAATAATTCAGCCAGACAGAAAAACATCTCACTTTAAACGAGACCTTAATGACCCCATTGTCATAAGGCTGGCGTACGGTACAGACTTTCCGCTCCTGCGTCAAGCTGTGTGAGCCCATTAAGCGCGAGATAGTGTGAGCAGTCCACCAGGGTGTAAAGTGATCGTGCAGGCTTATTAATCAGCAGCAGAAATCTCCCGCACATCTCGACCCAAAAACTTAGGGCCTTCGACTCCTTGCACTCAGGTTGCTTTTTTAAGGAGCACGCCATGCTGTCAGATCAGCCCTGAGGTAGCCCCTCTATCTAACAGCGTAGAATGCTGCGGTGCTCTTAGTTAATGCAATGAGAATGTCGTTTCTGCTCCCTTGTCATGCAGTCTTTCCCATGCACTAATTTATTTGAATTTTTCCGCTTATTTTTTTGTACTTATTTTGTTATATTAGTGGATGCGTGGTGGAGTTTGTCCTAGGGAGCCAGGAAAAGGCCTTATTTGCTTTGAGATGGGGAGTTTCCTTTTTGCTATTTCAGGCTGTACACAATCTGTGCTATTTCACTTTCAGGTCAAAATCTCTTCAGGCTATTTAATTGCTCCCTAGAGATGGAGAGGTCCACTGTGACCAGCTACACTTGCTATAGAATCTTCTGGATTTGTTCAAATTAATTCCTGTTCTTGACACACTACCAAAATGTAATTAAAAGGTATTTTAAAGAACACTTGGGTTATTGAACCAATAGTAAGGGGTCTTCTGTGTATAAATTTATCTTAATAATAGCTATGGTTAACGCAATCTGTTTTATATTCCTATCAGGCGGGCTCCATGGTTTCAACTAAAGGCCGTACATAAATTATGTTCAATATGGCCAAACACTTTCTCTAAAAACTTTTTTTTATTTATTTTTCCACTGCCTGTCATGCATGCCCCCCTGCGGTGAGATAATCTCTTGTCAACTTGTCCTCTGTCATCATGCTAAATGTGATTTGGACGACTGCTGGTCCTGTAAGAAGTCGTCTGGGGTTCATACTGTAAGGATTAAATTTGCCATTATACAAATCCGCCTTTGGATTTTTTTTTAAATATAATTTGTTTAGATATGCCGAAGGGTTTTAGGTTTTCTGTAGCCTGGTGGCTATGGATCACGCGCTAACCGCTAACCACTTGGTGTTCTTACAATTTCAAAGCATTTCCTGTTCCGGTTAAATAGCAATATTCTTACATATTAGGAATTAATTTGACTTCATTTCAATAATTTCCTGCTTGTTAGGGTCAGATATTGTGAGCATCATATTTGCATCTTATATTTCTGGGCTTCCAGCCTCGTACAGCACACGTCACGGTTGACAGGATGGTGAGCTGGACGGTGAGTGTCCTCAGTCATTAAGGATCTAAGTTTTTAACCAAAACTCTTCAGGTGACTCAGATGCTGCTAATGCAATCATCTCCATCCATCTTGCAGCGTGAGCGACTCGTGGCCACGTTTCACGAGGCCGATAAAGCTAATTTGCAGGCCGTGAAATGTGAGCGGATATCATAGCGTCGTGGCGTATTTGCACATTAGAGCTTGCCAAAAAAATGAGGCTTTCGCCAGAATATCTCAGCGCTGTTAATTAAACTTCCAGAAACGCACGCCGACATCGGCAGCACCCCCGCTGCATTATGGGAATATTTGAGCCACGTGCATAATGAATGCCGGTCTGCATTCAAACGACTGAAGAATTACATTTGATTGGACCTGGACCGAGCCCGTAATTGAGTCTTAACTGGCAAGTTATTTCTCCTGTCTCGTAAGGCTCTGCGAGTCTGCCCGAGCTTTCGAGGCATGGAGAGCTGTTAACAGCATAACTTGAGCTGAATTTAATCAGCGAGCGGAATGACCTCTCCTAGTTTCATAATAAACCTCCACTAGGCTCACATTTAGAGAGATAGATGAGAAGATGACAGTATTAAAATGTGGCTTCATTAAAACACACGTGAGTTAAGCATAGACAGAGAAACGTATAGCTGTAATGCTCATTACAGTGCGAGGGCTTTGCAGAATTAGCTTCTGAACAGTTTCTGCACATGCAAATGACAGAGCGTCACAGATAAACACAGTTCATCCACAGAGACCCCAACTGCTCCGGAGATAGATGATGCAGCCAACTTGTATCAGTTATATATTATCATTGTATGACAGAGATCTCAAATCCATCCATCCATCCATAGTCTCTCATCCAGCATCAGTATATCTTCACCATATCCCAGGAATCATCCTGAACACCTCAGGTCTCAAATCATTTTTATTTATACATTTTATACATTTTTATTGCCTATATTGATTACTTGAATAGAACAATGTTCCTTTAGATGAGTTTTCTGGTGGCTGTGAGCATGAGTATACCGCAGCCAGAGAGAACTTTATTCTTAACTTTATACATACAGATAGCTCTATACATAGCATAGTTAATTTCAGGCCTCCATAGAAACATCATGTAGATAAACTGAACCAATTAAGTCAAAGGGACAGCAGTGAAAGGCAGCTTATCGATGACCTTCCCCGGAGAAGCCCTTTCGCTTGGCCAGTGCGTCACTCGAGGGGGGGGGAGCCTTTCGCTTGGCCAGTGCGTCACTCGGGGGGCGGGCGGTAATCGGTGGCCATTTACCCCCCCCCCCAGTCGTGTCCGTCACCAAAGTCACAGACTTTATGGACTGAAGCGTGTGGGAAGACTTGAACAATTAATCAATCATTCAAGGTTTCATTTGTCATGTGAAATGCTTGGTCGCTGAGCTCCAAGACTGTGACACAGGGCATGTAAATATAAGGAGAAAAGGCTTTAAACATCAAATTATAAGAATAATAATAATAAATAGCACAATAATCATGAATATCTATAAATAGTATGCAGTTTTCAGTGAAGTGATGGTTGGTAGCGGTACGTCTGTCGATAACTTTGAACACTCTACAAGCTCTGAAGTCCAGATTTTGAGGAACGCACAAAATGTAGTCAGTGACTCACACCCAAGTGAAACAAGGCATGATCATGTGACTCAGAGTGTAATCATGTGACCCTAGGCATGATCATGTGACTCAGAGCGTAATCATGTGACCCTAGGCATGATCATGTGACCACACTGAGAACTGTATTCTGTTACTTATCTAGCATTATTTATGTAAAAGACCGGACTCTGCACTGGAACAGTGAGTCCACTTGTGGATGGAAGCATCTGTTCATTAAAATGTCTGTTTTTAGGAAATGTCCCTAATGCTAATTTCAGTGTGGAGTAATCATTTAATACCAGCCAATGACTCCATGACTAATTATAAATATATTCAGAGAGGGTTGCCAGGGGTTACTGACATTCCCCTGCGTGCAGTGCCTAACGACCGCCCTTAAGTGTGGCCCTAACGCTAATCTGCAGCCTCGTTCTTCCTTAAATCAGTCAGCAATTGTACGATACGCATCTGTTTCTCTCCCGCTCCTCTCATCTGTGACATGCAGTGTCCCCCCCCCCCCCCCCCAGATCATAAATATGTGCCCTTAATCCGTTTCAAACCTGTCCCACCACCCGTCTGCTCTGGTTACACATAAACGTATGAACCCAGAACCACAAAATCTACGAGTGGGGGGAATCAGTCTGAAAGGCTTTCGCATCCCACCAGCAGAAACATTGCAGCCACAGAGAGGAGATGTTTCGGCCTTATAACTGTCATTAAAAAGTCATTATGGCATAACAATGTTGTTTTATGAAATGAAAATGTTTCCCTGTTCCATTTTTGAACCCCCTGGTCTTGAATCTGACACTGTCTTTTGTTAGCATTGCGGAGATTTGACACAATGTGGTTCAAAGGCTTATTTCTGTGTTTTTTCTGTTTTTAAGGGGTTACGCTTGCTTCTGCAATTCATGCGGCACGCAAGGCATAAAAACACACCCCCATTCGCCAATAGGTTCTCAGCTGATCGATCGATCGCTGCCAATGGGTGACCCAGTGGGGGGGAAACCGCACAAACCGTATGCTGTGTCACGTGGTCGAGGAGAGCGGGGTCGAGGAGTGCTCTCCACACGTTGTTTTCTGTCTGACCAAAGCGACTAATGACTGCAGACTCTGGTCTCTAATGCCGTTCCTCTTAGCAACAGCCGGTGGGGCACAAACAGCCAGAAGACATCTCTCTGGTTTTTCCAGCTCACACGGGCACCCTGATCATCACTTCGCTCCGACCTTGACTTAAGGGGTGAGCATGACCCCTGCATGACCTGCCCCTACGGGAACCTTGCTGTGATCAGAGCTTTCGCACTGTGAGTGATATTAACAAAGCCATGACGGTTACGATGATCGTTATTGGTTCTGAAGACTTTGGGGGGTTTTCCACAAAAAGAGGCAGATGAATGTAAATGTTGCAAAAAAGCCGTGATATTAGTGCTGAAAGATTCAGAAGGAGGTGGAATGTCCACGTGACTTTATTTTGGGACAGAGGTGGAGAAGATGAGGGGGTGGCATGGGGGGAATGAAAACAGATGAGCTGTTTTTGTTTCAAAGAGAATGGCGGGGTGGGGAGGGGGGTCAAACTGTGGGGTCTGGGCACATTTCGAGGTGAGAGAGCCCCCAGACTGAGCGGCATACAGCTGTAGAGGGGGGGCCGCTTTGGCAGCTGAGCGCACTTAACATTTTCATCATCAGCAGTTTTTAAATTTAGACAGCAAGCTATTTAGCTGACACTCTGTTTATGCAAAGAATTCAGGTTCAGCACCAGCCCAACGGTACAACAGCAGAGCCCCCCAGGACTCGAACCGGCTGCATCCTGGCGCGGCCTCCCTCAACCTGCACCTTTCTGCTGCTACACATTGTGTTTTATGCAAATGCTGCATGTTTGTGTACGGAATCAGTGTGTGGGTAATGTGGCCCAGCATTGTGGCCGGTGCGGGGATTAGCTGGAGCGATTTGTGCAGTTAGCCTAGCGGGACTGGCTGGTGTGGCAATAACAAGCTTCCTGACTGCAATGTGGCCGCTTTGAGCAAGGCGGGAGACTGTCATCGAGTCACAGCGGCAACCAGGAACGGTGTGGTGGGTCAGAATGCAAAGTACGTCTTAATCAATGCACCTCAGAGCCGTCCATGTCAATGATGAGTCTTCAAATCCCACAGTGGGTGGGACTACCATGAGCTGTCAATCACTGTGTGGTTTAACCCAATGGGAATCCACGAGGCAACCAATGGAATGTGGGTTAAACCACTTGGAGTCTGTCAGCCTGGTAATCCCATCATCCCTGTTCCACCACCTCTGCTCGCTGATTGTTAATCTGTTACTTTATAATGTTAACGGCATTCTGTTTGTGGGGGTGTGGCCAAGTTTCTGAGAGGGATATCTGATCGGTCAGTAGCTGCCATCAATCATCTCCATCTTTTGCCACTGATCAATGAATGTGAACAGTTAGGGCAAAACATTTGCAAATTAGCTGAAGATATAATGAAACAATAATAACAATAGGGCTCTGAAATAAAGATTTATCACGGAAATGAATTATCCACAGCACATATTTCTGCACATATTTGTGATGTAGGATGCAGAGTCAGATGTGGAAATGAATATGTTTCGCTCCCAATTTCATACTTTACGGGGAATCAGTATTTCCGTCACTGATGTGTTGCCAGCACACGCCAGTTTATATTGCGGTGTTGGAAGCATGCCCCCTCCCTGCCCCCCACCCCCCCACATCCCAGAAGGGACTGTGTCAGAAGGATTCCAGCGCGAAACAGTGGCACATTTGAAAATAACCCTGCAAAGAGCACGCGGGTAGGGAGTGAGCTGCGGGAGACACGCACTCCTCTGTGATCCTACGTCTGAGAGTGAATCGCTGGGACGTTGAGCTAATTTGTATTAGCATTTAGCGCCTCGCTCTACGGTCTGAACGCTCCCTTTCATTTTGGCTCTCGTTCGACTTTTCCCATCATTCATCCACACCACGAAAATCCCACCTCCCCCCCAATTAGTTTGGAACTGTTTGTCTGTTTCTCAGTGGTGCTGGTCACTCCGGTGCAAGTCGCCATGCTTTAGCGCCTGGCTACCTGTTAGCGCCCCGCTACCCGTGACCTTCTTATAATTGAGGTCAGCAAGTCAGCCGAGCAGTTTGTCGGGGGTCACCGGACCCCATTCGCATTACTGAAGTTGAGAGGTGAAGTAGGCCAGGCTCTGAGCCCGTCCCCCGTGGGAAAACAGGCCTGTGGTTCCGCTAGCGCCAAGCATGTCCATCAGTGCACTCCTACATCCCTGGGAAATAACATCCAAATAAGACTCATGGCATCTACCCCGTCAGCAGGCTCGGCCAGCATCGCTAAGGATGGCGTTTACAGTGGAATGGAGATTCATAAAAAACATTATATTAACTACTGTGGAGCAGCGGGTAGAATAGCGGCTTAGCGGACTGCAGGGACCTGCTGTCGGACCCTTGAGCCAGTAGCTTACCCTGAATTGCATCAGTAAAAAATATCTGGTTGTGTGAATATATAACTATGAGACACACGGCTTGCTTTAGCAGACAAAAAACATTAAAAGCGTGTTGAAGTGTTGTAGCTGGTTGCTAATATCAAGCTAATGAACGCAAGCCTCATACATCACACAAACATTACATTTGTGCGGCGGACATGCTTTTTCAAAGCAATATACAGTTGAAAAGGCAGAGTGAGACACTGCAGCAATAGGGGGTTACGGGCCTTGCGCAAAGACCCACTGATTACATCATACTGCCAACCCTGGGATTTGAACCAACAACCTTCTGAGCACAGTCACAGTGTCCTGACCCAGTAAGTCACACGCCATCTGGATACAGTGACCCCCACACAATACCAGCGACAGAATCCCAAAGCCCTAAGGTGCTGCAGTGAGGCTGTCATCCTGTTGGCTATAGAACTTTATGGTATCTGTTGTGGGGATGCGGGCTATAAGTCTAAGACTGTAAACCAGGCTGCTGGAGGGAAGGGGGCCATTACCAAAGCCCCCCCCCGCCCCCGGAAATATGAGCAGTGACCCACAGCCACTGCCCGGGCTGCTTGGGTTTGGGTCCAGACCCGCCGTTAACAGCACACTTACTGAAGAGTAGTGAAGTGCAAACCTGCAAGCTGAAGTATCAATGCTGCATAATAAAACCCAGAATTATTACTCAGATAGATCGAAATTTAACAGGGTTTAATTTACTCGAGCATTTTTGGGCAAATAATATGCCATGAAATCTAAATATATTCACAACTCGGAGGAAAGGTGGTAATGCGTATGCAACTCTTTCCAAAACTGAAATTATAATTCATTCCTAATGCATTTTAAGGGTCATCTCGATGGAGAATGATAACAGCCTCCATTAGCTGAAGTGCAATTATTAATATTCCTCTGTTCTAAAATCCTACCAAACACATCATCCATCCGGGGCTCACAACCACTCCTCCATGGTGGGTCTGGAGCCCCCGGGGCAGGACGCAGGGGAAACCCTGGGTCTGATGCCAGTTCAGCACGGAGCAGCGGGCCACACATATGGAGACATAATTCAGTGGAACTGCATAACTCCTGTGGGAGGCAAGCCAGGTAAACACGGGTCAAACATGAGATCTCCACATGTACTGGATCAGGGCGGGACTCGAACCCACAACCCTGGACATGTGAGGACATCGCACTTTTTTAGAACCTTATAAGTGAGCTTTTAAGTGAGCAGCTCCTCTAGCTCAACAAGCTGAGTGTTGCACTCCCCGTTCAAAGGTTGTGGGTTCAAATCTCACAGTGCATGCATAAGCTATAACCCTTCCCTGTACAGTAAGTCACCTTGTATAAAAGTACTAGGTAAATTAGGTAATAAATATCTGTGGTGTTACATCTTTTGAATCTTGAGTGTGTCTCCTTCTGCCTCCTAACCATTCTGAAAGCACGCTGTTGCTTCTCCACGTTATCCTGCCGGCACAGTCATGGTGGTGTCCCGACAGCTATCCATCACACCATCCTTAAGCTGCACGCCAGGGGGGTGAAGAGAGAGCAGACTTTTTCCACTACTGCGCCTCCGGGCGCTTCTTGCATGTACTGTCAGGTTCGGTGTCAGGGACAGGCGGATCTTTCAAGCAACTCGACATGTCGGTGTTATGCATCCAGCACCCGGCAGAATCGGGCCACAGGAACGAAACTGGAGGCATTATTAATAGTCCCCTCTCTGCGTTTGGGGGCCTGGGAGGACGGAGAGGGGTCAGAGAGTCTTTGGGAGTTCTTTAATATTTGTCTGTTTAAAGTTTAATTTGGATCCTCGTACGGTTTTATTTTGTCGAGCGCTTGACAGCTTTCGGCTGTGATTTAGCCAAGTGACTCGCCTGTCTATCCAATTTTTATGCTAATGAACCAAAACCTGCTATCAGTTTTCATTATCGAAACATTATGGGTTTGCCGAACGGTACCACTGCCGAAAAGAGATAGATAATGACTGAAAGGTATGGAAACACGGCGTTGGGTTGACTGAGTGGGAGCAGGGAGTCACCACCCCACCCCCCCCCCCCTCGCCGAGCGTGTTGGACTGTGATAATTAACTATGGCGGTTCCTCGCGGTCGCCCGTCAGCCAGGCAGGCAGGTAGACACGTCATCAGGGTGGCAGGGACATGTGGCAGCGTGCTCGGTGGGGGGGGGAGGCACGCTGTACGACGCTGCAGCCATGACAGCCTGCCGCACCCGCGGTAAGCCAGTCAGCGCTGTGGCTTGATTGAATCAGGGCCCCGTAAATCGATCCAAGGACGGGTTCCTGCCAGAGTCTCATTAAGAGAGTGAGAAGATTTTAAGGGGTGGGAAGATGGGTGATGGAAGCGTGAGCCACGCGTGTGCTTGGCGTGTTACCACACATGGGCTTCAAAGTGGGAGACAGTATGGAAAAATTAACACAGGGTAACAGGGTGACATCGCTGCCTTTGAGTGTGCAAGCGCAGGGAATGCTGGCTCTCTGCAGCCGGACAGAGGAGAGTTTTTAATTTTAATAATGCATGTGTATTATTTTCCCGGAAGAGCAGACCATGCATGAAGCTGTCTCTGCCACGTGGCCTATTGAACATTTTCACGGCAAAATTGGAGAAAGGAGGATTATATCCTGGCACTCAGTCCACTGATTGGTACTAAAAATGTGTGAAAATGAACATTTAAAATGCTGTACTGTGTATATAACCTTCCACCCCAGTGTAACAGCGAGCGTGTCGTACTGCGTGCAAAACGTGGGGCAGCCTTACCACGTGGGTTCGGAAGACAGACCCTGACACATGCTGCTGTTTATCTGCTTTGCTCAGAAATGATGGTGTCCAGAACGTCTCCGGCTGTTCAGAGTATTCATCTGCTTCACGGTTTGGGCTTGAGGATGGATTAAAATGAAAATCAGTCGGAAAGATTATTATGGACGTTATGTGTGTGTGTCATTTTGGACAAAAGCGGCCGCTAAATAAATAACTGTGAGCGTGGGCGGGCCGGCAAGCTCACAGGTGGGTATTGGGTAACGGTAACAGGTGGTCTGTGGAGGTCTTTGTGTGGCTACAGGGGAAGTGATGCAATTGGCTGGTGGGCGGAGACAGGGGGGGTTCTTAGGTGACTAAGCACAGAAGCCCAGCAACTTCAGATGAGAGGGGTCGGTGTACCCCTTCCCCATCATATCCATACACGTTACTGCCCGGCTCCCACACACACACTCACACAGATTCTATTACCCCCAAGAACCAGCTCAGTATCACAAAGCAAACTGCTCCCACCCCAGTTTTCATTTTCTAGCGGGTTTGCAACCCCCAGATCAGGCCCCTCCGGGGAATATTAAAATGCAGCCTTGGTTTTCCTGAATTCCTGGTATTCTGGGGACCCTGAGCTCTCACCCCCTCAGTCCAAGGAAGCTCCCAGCTTTACCATGTTACACTTTAATGTTCATGCAGTTGCGTGTTGGACTGGAGTGTTGGTCCCACGATCAAGGGTCCGACACCGAGTTTTCTTAGACCTTCATGTCAACGTACATTTTATACAGGCACCAAAAAAGATGTTATCTCTGATTCTTGGTTCTCAAAAGGGATTGTTTTATTCTAAGGCCCAGATGACTTGGATTGCCTGGCAGGATTTGTCCCTCAGTCCATCAAACCCCAGTTATATTGACTGGGTGGGTTTTAGGGGGTGTGGTCTGTCTTGTTTTGCTTCCACCCACCCCCACCCACCCATCCTCGACTACAGGAAGAGACCTTGATGACTTCCTGATTCTTGTGATGAGAAAGACAGAGACAGAGAGCAGAAGAGGCGTGCGTGTATCCGTTTCTCCGTTTTCTATGCAAAGTTTAGCAGCAAGGTGTCACCTGTCCCGGGAGAGACTCAAGCGGGAGAAATTTCCGGTTCTGTGAAATCCCACAACGGATTGCCAGCAGTGGAAGTGTCTTGAAGCTTTTTACAGGACCTCGAAGGTCTTTTCCTGAAAGCAGAAGTCCCCCCGGAATCTGTCTGTCGAGTAAAATACGGGACCTATTTAATTTTGCGGTCCATTTGATGCGAATGCATTGTGCCATTAGCCTTACCTACCCGTGCTGCAGTAATTTGTAAGAGTGGAGTAATGAGCTATTACAGGCGATGGCTGCCATGCTCATACAGATGTAAAGCCATGGTGAGGAGGGTGTTTCCCTGCTACTGTAGATCCATTGAAGTGGGAAGGTCACACGTTCAGTCAGTCAAGACCCACCAGCTCCATGAACACCTCTACTAGGGTACACCACTGCATGGTCTCTGAATTCTCTTAATGTTCTACTTTCTGCTGATTAAATACCCTTTTATTTTATTATTTTTAGTTTTTTGGAAGATATTGTGTGTTTCCTGCTCCAGTACTGCTTATACTTGTACCTGGGCATTCATTGGAAGCTCAGCCTAGCTGCACTTATGCCCATTCAACTGCTTGACAGTTGTATGTTTGTAAGTTGCCATTTGGCTGACTTGTACTTGTTCATGAAATCCTTTTGCACAAATGCATTGGAACGCTTCTTTTCACATATCCCATCTCACTCTCCTTTAAGACACACTTATATAGAGGTGAGAGCGAAGTTTTGGACCCAAGTACAGGGTCAGCCATTTATTCATTTATATTTACATTTACGGCATTTAGCAGACGCTCTTATCCAGAGCGACGTACAACAGCGCTCAGTAGACCTCGACTATTCTTCAATCTTGTAATGCCAGTCTTGGATAACAAGTGTCAGCCGACTAAGTTGCTGCCAGCTTGGTTACGCACCTAAAAACCCTGTTGAAGAAAGAACATTTGTGTAGAGAAGAGAATGTGTTAGTAGTTATTTTATGTAATATAAACATAAAGTTTATATATAAGCTTGTTATTCTCCAAGGTGTTCCTTGAAGAGGTGGGTCTTCATATGGCATTTGAAGACAGGAAGGAACTCTGCCATTCTGATGGCAAGAGGAAGTTCGTTCCATCACTGGGGAGCCAACGCTGAAAAGAGTCTTGATGTACATTTTCCTTTAAGTAATGGTGGCTTGAGTTGAGCGGTGCTTGTCGCTCTAAGAGACACAATGCTTGATTAGTGCTGATAGGTAAGGAGGTGCACTTCCGTTCTTGGCTTTGAAGGTGAGTGTTAAGGTTATGAACCTAATGCAGGTGGCCACAGGGAGCCAATGCAGGTCCCGTAGTAAAGGTGTGGTATGTGAGATCCTAGGGACATTGTAGACAACTCGTGCCGCTGCATTCTGTATCAGCTGAAGTAGTTAAATTGATTTTAGTGGAAGTCCAGGCAGTAAGTAGTCCAACTTGGAGATGACCAGTGATTGGACAAGTAACTGAGTGGCATCTGTAGTGAGAAAGGGATGAATCCTT
>JAAGVU020000097.1:724568-750473 GCA_011763525.2 Mormyrus iriodes | reverse complement strand
GTCAAGAAGAGATGTCAGCCAGGCAGTCTGAGATGCGGTTTGAAACTTGGAGGTCATCAGGTGTAAACGAGAGAATGCTATAACAGTGGTATGAGAAGCTGTGTGAGGCTATAACCTCTCCAAGGGAACCAGTGTATAGGGAAAAGAGTAGGGGTCCAAGGACTGAACCTTGGGGAACACCTGTGATCAGTCTCCGTGGGGTCGACTGGGAGCCTAGCCATGCTACCTGAAATGTTTAGCCATCAAGATAGGACGCGAACCATTTCCATGCTGTTCCTGCTATCCCAAGGTTGGAGAGAGTCTCAAGGAAGATCAGATGGTTGACTGTGTCGAATGCTACAGACAGGTCCAGAAGAATTAGGACTGAAGACAGATTGGCAGATTGAGCTGCATGAAGTTTTTCGGAGACGGCTAAAAGTGTAGTTTCAGTAGAATGTGCAGTTTTGAATCTGGACTGGTGGGGATCTTGGAGCCCGTTCTTAGACAAAAAGATGTTAAGTTGATTGTACACTGCTTGTTCCAGGACTTTAGAAAGAAAGGAGAGAAGTGACACCGGTCTGTAGCTGCTGACATCTGAACCCCTGGTGCATTTCAGGAATTAAGGGCCGTGCTCAGGTGACCAAAAGAGATGTGAATACTTTTACCAAGGCCAAGTCTCAAACTGGCGAACATATGATAAGTTCATGGGATCATGGGAGACTGCACCAAGAGAGCTGATTGGTTGGTCCTGCCTCTAGTTGCTTGGACCCACCTCCTCTACAATCTGATTGGTTATCTCTCTGAACCAATCATTTTCCGTTCTGCCCTCAGAACATTTTTGTTGAAGTAAAACTCCCACAAGCTTCTGATGAAAGGTATAGACGATTAACCACACGCTCTTGCTTTGGACTGAAGCTTCTGTTACATTCAATACATTTAAATGTAAAATACATACACAGGCACGCAGGAGAAGCGCATCCAGCCATAAAACCTGATTCAGGACTGAGTCCCGGAGATGAGGATTCCTCTTTCTTCGTTTGTAAACAACAGTCACTTTGTCACTTTCTTCCCCTTGTTGTGAAAATCATCCTCTCCACCACTCGTCGTCTTTAACAAACGTCGTTGCCTATTGTAGCAATCAGCACAGTTTGATGCTTAACAAATGGCAGAGTGTTCAAGGCACTTAAGTGACCTTAAGCTCTGTCAGAAATCCAGGACCAGAGCTGCTGTTGTACCATAACAATTAAAAACGCTGTGGTAAAACACCCAGCAGTGCAAATAAACAACAGGAACGCTGATTCATTCAGGCTTTCTTATGAAGAGTTATCATTTGAAGGAGCATAATCTTCTTCCTCAAGATCCAGGTCAAGGAACGTTACCTAGAAGTCAAAAATTCAAAGGTTTTATTGTTACATACAATGAGATTATCTTAGCCACTTCCAAAGCTGATGCAATACCAATATTAAGTACATAATATACAAAAGACATAAACCATATACAAAGAAAGTAACCTATATGTAAACAGTATATTAAACAAATAAATTATAAAGAGACTAACTGTGAGACAACGAAATTACATAAAGTACAGCAGTGACTGATGGCAATTTGTTGCACATACCTACATATGTCACAATGAACCAGTATATAGGGAAAAGAGTAGGGGTCCAAGGATTGAACCTTGGGGAACACCTGTGATCAGTCTCCATGATACTGATATCTACCCTAGTTATAGTGACTGGGTGGGTTTTAGGGGGTGTGGTCTGTCTTGTTTTGCTTCCATCCACCCCCACCCACCCATCCCCGACTACAGGAAGAGACCTTGATGACTACAGGACCTGGAAAGGTTACTAATGTGTGAGGAGAATGAGAGTTCGTCATCCAAAGTGACATCAAGATTTCTTGCCTTCTTCGAGGGGACGATAAGAGAGCTCTCAAAAGAAATGACAAGGTCATGAGTTGGAGACGGATTCCTGTTGATGTACAGAAGCTCAGTCTTACTGGAATTCAACTTCAGGTGGTGGGACGTCATGAAGAAGAGGTGTCAAGAAGAGATGTCAGCCAGGCAGTCTGAGATGCGGTTTGAAACTTGGAGGTCATCAGGTGTAAACGAGAGAATGAGTTGGGTGTCATCTGCATAACAGTGGTATGAGAAGCTGTGTGAGGCTATAACCTCTCCAAGGGAACCAGTGTATAGGGAAAAGAGTAGGGGTCCAAGGACTGAACCTTGGGGAACACCTGTGATCAGTCTCCATGGGGCCGACTGGGAGCCTAGCCATGCCACCTGAAATATTTGGCCGTCAAGATAGGACGGAAACCATTTCCATACTGCAGTGGTCTGTTATTGCACTAGGGTGGGACGTCTCCTTCTCTGGGTCCAAGAAGCATGCAGATGTTCTCCTTAGCTGCTTGCCAAAGGATATGGTGCCTATTAGGAATGACCGTGGCAGTCCGCTTGTAGCTTACCCTGCCAGTGTGAGGTTAACACGCTTTACACGTCTCGTATGCATGTCTGTGCAGGGCCAGAACTCCCACCATATAAGAAAAGACTGAGGGGGAAACAAGCAAGGCTGCTCTACGTTCGTATTTCTATATTCCTTCCGCAAGGTGGCTTGGCTGTGACGGAGCTGCTCTGTGTTCATATTTCTATAGTCCATGGTGTTTTATATGACTCCTCTGTACAGAGAGCTGTGTATTGATGACCGTGTTAGTCGGCACAGTGGTTCAACGGGTAGCATTGTGGTCTCACACCTCCAGGCTTGTGGGGGTTTAATTCGGCCCCCGCTCTGCAGTTTGCGCCCCCTCCCTGCGCTTGTGTGGCTCTCCCCGGGGTATCTCTGCTTTCCTCCCACAGATATGTGAACTGGCATTTCTAAATTGGCCTAAGACGGACTGGCATCCCATCTCAGGTATCACCCTGCCCCATGCCCTGCCTCCATGGATATATTAATCATTCTTAGTCTCTTAGTAACAGAATCGGGTGTTTTGCAACGTGTTGCCACTGTCCTGATGTGATTTCGACTTTTGTCAGCAGCCAATGCACACAGATTCAAGGCGGCCTGGCTAAGCCTTTACATGCTATTCAGCATAAAAAAAAATGTTGTCACTAAAATGCTTCAGTTTCTTCTTTGCTGACATGGCGTCCGATTTCCCAGAAGGTTTAAACACACCTTTGGGTTACATCTCCTCCCCGTGTCTGATGTAGCATTAAATAATGCAATTGAGTCAAACACAAATTAATGTTCATCAATTGTACTAAAAAATGCTGCACACTGTCATAGCAGGAGCAGGCAGACACCTCCTACCTAATATATGCTTTAATGAACGCCGTGACATGAATGAGCGCTATGAGATTTTTTTCAAATAAGCATTTCCATACATCCATCACGGGGTTGCCAGCTTCGGTCAGCTGCCTGGCTTGAGATTTTCAATTCGAGACAAGTCTGCAGATGCATTTACATGTATGTAACAGTTTTATTAGCCTGTGAATAGCCCGCTGGGTTTGCAAACTGCCCTGGCGCTTTTTATGTGGCTAATCCTGGGCTTATGATGGCATAACATAGATTTGGCATAAGGTTTCTTGCGTGAGTGTGAGAGTCTGAAAGCGTGAGTGTCACACCAGATGCGTGAGAGATGGCAACTCTGCATTCAGACAGCCGTGCATCATCCTGAGAAACAGAATCGGAATCCCTTCATTTGCCAAGCACCAAAAGTACAAGGAATTTGTTTTGGTAAATAGAATAGATAAAAATATGCTTTTAATTGATAAATAAACACGTGGGTATATAAATATGGCTGGGATAACAAGTTGTGGAGTACAACAAGTTTGGCGAGTGTGCAAATGAGCTTTAGCTGGTTGTGTTCTTCAGACGACAGTGACGGGACCGCGGTGATTACTGTTTCGGCACACCGCCTGTGCAGGGTCCCCGAGGAAACGTTTTTCATTTGTTCTGATGCCATCCACCGTCCACGATTGGCTGACATAAATGTGACGCCGTGGGATTGGTCAGCAGAACTAATTATGCAGTTACCAGCATGCTTTGCAGCGCACCGTACTTTAAATGTTTCGTTAGGGTGTAACCATGAGTGTCATTTATATTGCTGGCTTCCCTGTTTCTGCCCCTGCTACTATTAAACCGATAGTGGCTGTTAATAAAGAGAGCAGCTTCCATTTTAAATAGAGATGTCATCTCCTTTATTACAATGACTCACGCACTCGTCACAGTATGTCTATTTGCCCTCTGTATGTGGGTCTGCTGCATTGGCAACATTCTGTGCCGTACGAGGCTTTGGCGTGATGTAGAAATAAGAAAAGGATGGCAGATTGTTTTTGCCAACATGTTTGATTTAGTTTTGTCCAGATGTTTGAAGTATACACTACCTTTAGAGTTAATGGCAGTATAAAGTACAAAGGATTATGTACCCAGTACAGGGGGCAGAGGGAGTCAGGTAGGGGGGGCAGCCAGGATGGACGTCATTCACAGGGCACAGTCACAAACTAGTTCATGGGAGTTTAACTTATACAAAAATGTCCTGAGGGCAGAAAGAAAAATTATTTGTTCTGAAAGACAAACAATCAGATTGTAGAGGAAGTGAATCTAAGCAACTAGAGGAGGCGGGACCAAGACATATGATTGGTTGGTCCCACCCCCTTTTTTATTTTTTCTTTATTTTTTGCTTGGACCCACCTCCTCTATGATCTGATTGGTTATCTCTCTGATCCAATCATTTTTCTTTCTGCCCTCAGAACATTTTTGTCAAAGAAAAACTCCCATGAGCCACAAACTATGAGCAGGGGCACCATAAGGCGGGGAAAGTTAGGAGGATTCCAAAGACTGTACGTCAGAGTGATAGGGGCCCTAAAAAGTTTGGAACATAATTGGATTGGTCTGGGTCGAGGGCCCAATATGATAAGCTTTCATGGCGCCCAAAATCTCTAGCAATGCCCTGGATTATAGGCAATTGGGAGATACTGTTTCATCACGTTAATGACATCAATCAATGCAAACCCTGAACCCCCATTTCTGTATGAAATGTGTGATAGCCGTTGCATAAATACTGTACATATACACTATAAAAATAAGTATATGCACACTGTGTAAGGACAGAGCAGAAGATTATGAGGTGAACTTAGTCTGTGTGAGTGCTAGAGAAGGTGCCGTTCCAAATTCAGCGGTAGCGGTGTATATATGGTCTGGTTTAGCGGGATTTTTTAATCTGTTTTAGTGTGCCTTTTTCCTCCCGTAAGTGAAGATAATCACACTCTTAATTCAGTTTGATTTGAGATTTGTCTAAAAGGCCATTCATGATAATGAACTTTAAAGGCTTTAAGCAATGGCAATTCAACTTAAATTAGTACATGCCAGCACCTGACTTTCTGTGAATTAGCTGAGCGAGTAACTGAAGCGTGATTAATATATGCTTTCCGTAACTAATTGGTACTAATCATCATAATTACACATGACAGGAGATCTTGCTCTATTTTAAACAGATGCCAGTTATTCAAATATGATTTTTTTTTCACCCCTACCCCATTTTGGGCCACCATTAATTTAAATGGGGAGGAGGGTATGTGTTAAATCATTAGCGGTCGGCAACCGGAGTTAGCCACACGCAGAGTCTGCTGCCCTGCTTTGTGAAATCCCGGCGCTGATGAGAACATTATGGAAAATAAGAAATGGGAATGTAAAGACACCGTGCACCAGCACTGTTGGAGCCATGCTCCCGTCGTGTGCAGCAAGGACTGGAAGAATGCACATCAGCCCGCATTTCAGCCAGAAAAATTGTTCTTAATTCCTCCTGGACGTGAGTTTTGCACACAAAGGGGTTCGGCAACCCAGCCGTGACCCTTCCGGCACGAGCGAGCGGCCAGTCCTGACTCACATGGCGAATGCAGAGCGGCTTGTAACAATTCATCATCCCTCAATAGTCAGACATTCAGGGAAAAAAAAGAGCGTAGATTCGCTGCTGTTGCTAGGGCCGCTGTTCGTGTCGCTGTCGTCTTTCCTGCTTCCCCCTGCTGCGGCTGTTTTATTTTTATAGCTGTTTGTTTTTCTTTGTTTTTCTCCTGCTGCTGTTGTTGCTGTTATGTGTTTTTTTTTCACTGTTGTTTGTATTGTTCCTGTTGTTGCCATCGTTACTGTTGGTTTTATTGTTGTTTTGACTATTGCTGCTCTTGTTGTTAAGTAACAAGATAAACTTATTTGCTTCCCAGGGGAGAATTTCTGTTGTTTCTCTTGTTGATGTTATCGCCGTTGTTTTTCTCCGGCTGTTGTTTTTCTCCGGCTGTTGTTGTCCCTGCTCTTATTGGCTTCGATGCTGCCGTTGCTGCTGTTGTCACAGGCGTGTTTGGCTGCTGTTCGTCGCCAGCATCTGCCACAACGTTCCCGCTTGCCGATGGGGGAAAGTGCAGCTTGACAGCAACGCGGCCCCCGCCCGGCAGCGTGCCCAGTCGTGCGGTGTGCCGCCTGCCAGGGGGAGTACAATCGCTGCACTATGCGGCCTGGAGTCCCCGGGCTGGTTAGCGCTCTGCCAGTTGTCTCATGAGATCCTAGAGCCACCCCCCTTTTCTCTGCCCCAGTGCCAGGCAGGACCCCTCCAGCAGATGTCTCTTTACATTCTCCAGCACCACCACTAGCTGCCATCTTACGGGCCGGGGCTGAGGGAGCCGTGCATCATATACAGCACAATGGCGACCAGGCCATCTTACTCTCCGTTAGGATCGTTTATTTACAGAGGCAATGCAGAAAGGCTTAATGGGAAGTTCTGAGATGCATCTGGATTTGGGAGTGGCTTATGAAGCACACAGATACAACAGCTTTCCCTTTCAGCTCTTCTCAAAAATGACTGGTTCAAATAAGCTTAGAAATCCATTGTTAACTACCGGCACAAACCGGCACAGAAATCACTTTTAATGCAGGTGCTTCTAGATGGTGTAGAAGCTTCTAGATTGGGGGAAGCATTTGCAAGTCGCTACATAATTATCATCGTGTACAGTCATGCACCACATAATCACGTTGATCATGAGAGTTAAAATGTTCTGAGGGCAGAAGGAAAAATGATTGGTTCAGAGAGATAACCAATCAGATTGTAGAGGAGGTGGGTCCATGCAACTAGAGGAGGCGGAACCAACCAATCACATGTCTTGGTCCCGCCTCCTCTACAATCTGATTGGCTATGTCTCTGAACATTCTACCCTCAGAACGTTTTTGTGTAAGTAAGCCTCCCACAAGCAACCACATTTGCGTCAACAACGGACCTTATTTACGATGGTGACCCTATAAGATTATGTTGTAATTGAGCTGAAAAGCTCCTATCACCTAGTGATGTCGTAGCTATCGCAAAATTGTAGTGCAACGCAGTACCTACATGTTTGTGGTGATGCTGATGTAAACAAAACTGCTGCGCTGCAAGTCATATAAAAGTATAGCACATACAATTATGCACAGTACATAATACTTGATAAAGCAGTAACATAGTCATCATTATGTATGTACTGTACTTTCAATTATTTTAGATTGTACTGAACTGTAGCATAGGTGTGCAACAGGATATACCATATCGATTTGTGTATGTCTATAATGTTCACACAACAACAAAATCACGCAACGACCCATTTCTCAGAACTTATCCCTGTCATTAAGTGACATGTGACTTGTGTTTCTTGCATTATTGCTTCATGAGAGGACTCACCGTGGGCATGTCCCGCTGTCCCACTAACTAACAATGCATAAAACCCCCATCACACTCTGCCCGCTCACCGCCGAGTTTCTGACACACCCGCATGTTATGAAAAGCTCACCAGCGGAGGTGTGTGTCGCACGTCACCAGGCTTTTATCTGATACATCATCTCCATATCCACTTTTTCTGAGTGGAGGGGGAAAAAACTGCCTGAATGTCCAATATTTGAAGTGAGAACATTTCACGGAAATCGATCTGGTTCCAGTATGTATTTTCCTGAGTTTTCTATTGTTACTGCCAAAAGGCCATCTTTGATCTGGAAGCTTACTTTCTATGCCGCTGTCTGTTAGACTAGTTGTGTTTTGTTGTTGTTGTTGTTGTCCCTGTGGATGCAATTCTCTTATCCCTCTCAAGCTGGTGTCTTGGGAGAACTACCGACCACTCAGGCAACAAGCGCCCGGCAGGAGACTGACACCGCGTGATTGTGTTAATGACAGCGCCCGTCTCAGATACGGAGACAGGCAATCGACGCAGACACAAATCGAAAGGCTTCCATAAAGGAGAGCTGGGTCATTCTTTCAAAATGCAGCCCACTCTGGTCAAACCCTTTCCTCAGGAACAATAATTCATGACTGTTCTTTTTTTGTTATCCAAAAGAGAAAAAAAGCAGAGCCACAGTTATTCCCTGGTCATGCCTGACCTTTATAAAAGGGTGGATTAGTAGCTTTAGAAAGGCACCTGGGGCAATACTGTGCTTACAGCAGTCTTTCTGGGGGCTGCCTTTGTAACCTTGATCTAGCGCCCTAAACAGACACCATGCCATAACCCTTAATCCCATGCAGGATGACGTTGACTCAGGACCAAGGTTCCAAGTGTTGTGTTTACATGTGTTTGGGGTGGGGGGTGATGATTCATGAAAAATAATTATTGATGAGCTGGGTCAGCCCCCCCACCCACCTTGTTTACCTGGCATTTCACCAGTTCACGTGCTGTTAAAAGGAAAGCACTCCGCCACAGATGGCGTTTACAAACACCAGGTGATTTTCTTGTTTTTTAAGGAAACCATGGGTATTAATAAAGTAATAAGACATGCCAAACTATCCATTCTGTGGACATTTTCCTGTGAGACTTTAATATATAAGATACAGAATTATTTTTTTAGAAGCTCTTGTGTTGTTTACCTGGACATTCTCATTAATAGCACCTCTAAGGTACAGTACCAAAAATGGGGAGGATTTGGGTAAGCTGCTGTTACCATGGGGAGTGATCGTTACCCACTTGCCTGGTAACCCAGAAAATGAAAGTCAGCCGCCCTCCTTATAGCGGTCTCCTTTCCACGGTCAGCTGCACGTGTCCCAAAGGGGGATTGTGGGGGTTGATTTAGTAGAAAGATCTTATATGTTGGTATACACTCTGCAATGCATGCACGCTGCAGTCTGCTCAGTATATTACCTGGGGAATATTGCTGAGTTTTTAAATACTGAACTGATATTTTGTGCAGTAAGACGTCGACAGTCTCGTCACATGTGTCTCTTTTGCAATGGAGTATACGTTTTATGTTTTTAATATTCTCATTCATTTCTAAAGTCTCTGGAATATTAGATATATTTCACACTTTCCTTAATGTTGCGTTTCGAGCAATTTCCAAACGATTGCGCCAGAATTAAGTTTTGAGGACTCACGACTCCCCCGCGAAACTGTGGCTTTGTTAAATTGCTCCCTACAAATGAGCGTTTCGGTTATTTGTAGTGTAATTTTTCAGGCGATAATGTGATGAACTGTCACACTGTTTTGTTTTATTTTCACCGCTACGAGTCCCTGCCTATAAGCCCGAGTCCCCGGTTAATTACGAGGCTTAAAGTGAAGCTCAATGAGCTGTTTAAGGTTTGTATTTTTTAAGTTTTATTTTTGTCTTTTTCATCCCAAAAGTAACTAAACACATTTGCAGCCTTTAAATTTGAAGGTTTATAGCAACAATATGCCTGGATCTCCGCATCCTTCACCCCGTCCCCTAATCACACAGCCCCGATTGGCAGTGGCGGTTCTAGACTATTTCAACTGGGGGGGCATACTGGGACCAGTTGTTCTGTTAGGGGGGCATTTGACCTCAATGTCTTCCAGATATTACTTACACTACATTGCCAGCATTTAGAAGCAAAAGTCAATTTTGAAAACCAATGTTATTTAAACAATGCATTGCACTCACATTTTACAGTTTTACAGACATGTAACTCACTCTGATTTCTCGTTAGACCGTCTTGCTTCCACAAGCTTGACTGTTGTGTTTCTGTCATTAACTTTGCTTTTCATTAGCTGAGGCGATTCGCCCGCGTTCGGAGCCCGTCAGGAAAATGCGCTTACGTTTGCGCGTCGCCTGGTCCCAGGGTGCAGTATTTTAGCCACATATATACATGTAAATAATAATAATAATAATAATAATAATAATAATAATAATACATTTATTTCAGACCCAAGTAGCATACGTATTTAGGTGTGCCGGGGCGGGGAGGCACGCATGTTGTCACGGGGGCACCGCCCCCCCAGAAGCGCCCCTGCCGTCAGCCTTTCGCGCGTCCCTGATACCCGCGATTAGGCGCACAGAGCGCACTCATCCGACCCCGCCTCTGCCCGCCTTTCCACAGCAGATACCCTGATTGTGTTTTCTGTTTGCGTGCCCAACACTTTAACTGCAGGCCTGCTTATTTATCTGAACAGACTCAAACGCTTGGCCGATCTGTTCGCAAAATCTTAAAGATGAAAGAGGATCCGCCGTAAAGTCAGATCCTAAACACTGGCAGCTGTCGTCAGTATGATGCCGCCAGTCCGCATCCCTGCGAACGCGTCTGCGCGGCCGTGTTGCGGCTCCTGTTTTAAGTAACGTCGGTCTTTTGTTTCTGCTGTGCAAAGTAATCAATTGAGGCTTTTAAACACCAAAAAGCAGCCTACAGTCGAAATATGAGTTCCTGAACAAGTCTCCACCCATCATTAAATGATCTATGGAAAATGTATGTACTTGTGGGTTTCAAATGTATTATTATTATAATAATTATTATTATTATTGTTAATATTATTGTATTATTGTTGTTGTTGTTGTTGTTATTGTTATTGCTGATTATTTTTGTTAAGTATCAGCGCAATCTGTTCCTAGTCGGACCCTTAATGTCTAATTTCGCTGGGGGGGGGGGGGCTCGGACCCGGGGTTCGAGAGTAAATCCTGAGGTTTGTCAACGCAGCGAGCGGCTGGCAGCATGACGGATGAGGCGGGGGGCCCTGAATCTGTCCGCACGGGGGCCCCCGCTTGGTCTGTGTCCGATCTCAACACTGAGATCCGGCGGGCACCGGGAAAGGGGCCGGGGGGTTTAAGCGTCTGATGGAGTGTCTCGGCGAGATCCGGGACAGGGGCTCTGTGTTTTCAGCTGCATCCGAGTAGAAGTGACTGGCTGGGGTCCACCACCCATTCATCAAAGCCGTCCCGCGGGTGACGGGAACACCGACCTGCTCCTCTGTCCGTCGGCTGCCAGCTTCCTTCCCGGGAAGGCGGATCCAGAATCGCGTCTTTTAGCGCCCAAATGCCCTCATCAAAGCAGCTTCCTTGGGGAGCATTTTTTACAGGTATCCTCCGCAGTTCTTTCGGGTTAAGCACCTTACACGCCGGTACATCAGCTTTTCCCGGGATCTGACGCTCGGCTTAGTGTAGTAACACCTGGGGGTGGGGGGGCTGCCACGGAGTCGCAGAACGAACCGTGCATTTCCCATGAAAACATAAATGTATTTATTTCATAATATGGTGCCTGCAATATTTTGGCATTACTGAAAGGTATTTGTGAGCTGAATAAAAAGGCAAAATGTTTTCACGGTAGGAATATTTTTCTATGCATATTATTTGTATTTCTTGTTTGTTTGTTTGTTTTGACTACGTTAAAAGAAAGCGGATTGCTTTGTGTGCCCGCTGACACTTGTCCTGCTCTCACATAAGGACTCTGAAGGCCTTTAAAATAAAAAGAAAATACGACAGCGTGTAAAGCAGCGGCGAGCCGCCCGCCTCCCGGAGTAATCGGGGCCCCGCATCTGCAGCGGCTTCATAACGGGCGCATTTGCATAGCGGCTTAATGCGGGCATGGGGATAAAGCGATGGGATCTGTTTTCCTTTCTGCTGCGTTCATCTGTAAAGGCCAGCTGCATTTAAAACAGCGCCGCAACGCTGTCTGCATATATGCATTTTCACACTCCGTTTCCATAATCCTTCCTAGAATTATTATAGGCCTATATGTGATTTATTCCATCTTGATTATTCGTAGGAGGAACAAAGTTAACTGTTGTTTTTGTGCTGTAAAAAAAAGTGAAATGTCGAAAGTAGTCAGACAGTGTTTTATAGATAAGCCGGAGATACGGGAATGTTTCGCTTGGCGGAATTGTCTTTGTAGTGTGGGGGAGGCTGCGGCTGAAGAGGGGGGACAAGTACGCCGTTATCGAGTGTCGTAGTGTGTACCGAGGGCGTACCGACTGTATTCTGAGCGTGTACGAGTGTGTGCCAAGCGTGTATGAGTGTGTACGAGTATGCACCAAGTGGATTCCGTATGTGTGTGTACCGAGTGTATTCTGAGCGTGTATGACACGTATGAAAGGTTAAGAAGCAAAGCTGAAGCGTGCTAATGCCTCAGCATGTTCCTAAATGACCACACTGTGCCCACATCTGACCTTCCACTACTGGTTAAAATGCAGCTGAACTTCTCCAGATCAGTGACACCGTTTCTGTGAGGCCCTGTGGCTCCTGCCGCCCTTTCTCCCCGCTCACGACCCCTGTTAACCCCCGAAAACAGACCCGGCTTCCACAGATTAGAACCCCATCTGACTCCACATCACGGAGGCTCAGTTCGATACCCCTACTGGCTGGGTGTCCAACGAAAGCTACAAACGAAATGAATAAAAGATGCAGACAAACACATCTCTTATTTAGCGGTAGCTGGATGGGAAGATTTCAGGCTGCAGCTATCAGCACAACACGGCGAGCTGCGGAGAGGAGGCATGGCCACCTATCCCATCTCCGCTTAGCGCCGGGTCACGCTATGGAAATGGGAAGGAGGTCGGCCCGCCTGCACAGCCGCGGAAGACTGACAGCAACACAAAGCCTAGAGTTATGTGTGGAAGACATGCTAAAATGTACTCTGGCAGACTGCCTCATGTCCTATGGGAATGAGCAAAGAGAGCAAAGTGCAACAGCATTGTGTCTTAGCGCTACTCTGAAACATCCAAGGGATCTCCAGCACTCCCCCTCCCCCCCCCCCGCCAACTCAGGCGAGTAAAGCTGAGTGGCAGGACATCTAAATATGAAATATATCTATTTAATATTTAGTGTAGTAAATGTTTGTGGCCAACAGGGGGCCCCACACAAGTGCATGGTCGAATGGTGGTAAAACGGCACTGCCGACCCTGGCCCACAAGCAGTTGGTTAGAGTTCTCGATTATAGTCCTACAGTCCCCCATCTGGGTTGTGCTGAATGGACAGCTGACCTCTGACCTCCCTCTGCCCCCCCACCTCCAACAGATCACGGCAACTTGCTGGTCACATCAGGTTGTGCAAGATGTTGAGATCATTAATGACATGGAGGAAATTACAGACAGGATTTAATCAAGGTGTCAGTGCAATGAGACCTTTCATCATGTAAAGTGTGGTATCCAACATAGTAATCAAGCTCTAGACTTAAAATGTTTCCAGAGTATCTTTGAGGGGTCTCTGGAGATCATGGTGGCTTATCTTCCCTTTGGCGTGTGATGTGCACTCACTGTTTACTTTTGCTGACTGACGGATTTTTTAATTTATTTTTTCTGCCCCTTAAATGTTATCCACGATTAGGAAGCACCCCTTAACAGCTCATGACAGGAATCGATATAACGACTGACCATTGTGCTGCAATTACCTTGACAATTAGCAAGAGGCCGACCTCTGCCGGACAGGCAGGCGCGCGCGGATAACAATCAGATGTGTTCGGTAACCTTTCATTTTTAATTTGCCCTTTTGCTTCAAGAAATTTAAACCGCCAGTCAGTGTCCAACTGTGTCGTGATTCTACAGTGTTATAAAGTATCACGATGGCGAGCCATCCTATTGGTTCAGTGGGGTGTGATGTCACCTGACCCTAGGGGTCACGATTACATTGGAGAGAAACGCTGTGCCCAGAGCCTCCTCAGTGGGTGATTTCCATGCGGCACTTAAACCGTCTGCCTCTGAACGCTGAGGAAGCTGCAGTCCCGTCGCTGTTAATGAGGCAGACCAAACCCTCTGCTTCCACTGGGGCCACATCACTGCTTCCACACGGTTCCACCCTCAGTCCTCACCAGACCGCGGTGCCTCTCCCACAGCTCAGAGACACGACACAGCGACCGCCGTTCCTCACTGTCCGCCGGCCTCCCGGACGGGACAGCAATCTGCTCCTGACTCTTGGTTATGATCCTCCTCTGCACCCCGAATTTTCATCCTTTTAACACTTTCATGCTTCAGCACGGTAAACACCCCTGTGTCGGTTTACGTTGCTCTTCCAGCTCTTGAAGAGCTTTCGTGGTATAAAAATAAAATTAAGAAATAAATACATAGCAGGAAACTTTTCCCAGGACAGGGCTCTTCAGTTATTATTGATACCAGGCAGGATTCCTGACAGAAGTGGGGAAATTTGGGAACAAAGGCACATTAAACTGAGCATGAGATGATGCCCGCCCCTCCCCCCCCCCCCCACCTAAGCCACGTCGCACGCCTCCGTTTAATCTCCCGCGCCAGTGTTTGGAGTCGCCCGCTATCGCCTGTCATTGGGGATATGCTCAGAAAGTATAAATAGGCAATCTCAGGGGGGGCCTCCTCAAAACACGACATCTCAAATAGCATGTTGAGTGCGCTGCTCACCACTGCAGCTCTGCCGCTCACCGCCTCGCTGCCCGTGAACGGGACACCGCGGCCCTTCTCGCACATAACACTGCTGAGATATAAGATCATAAAGCTGTGTTATAAGCAATAATCACTATATGGATGCCATGAGGTGACTGGGGGGTGATGGGCGGGGCCAGCTCAGGGGGTGGAGCCACATGACTGCAGACTCTGTTGACGATTGGCCTTCATGTCCTCCAATTTGTGTCATCGTGCTGTGTCTGGGTTTCCCAGAATCCTCAGGGCAGCTCCCCGACCCCTAGCCGTGTCTGTCCCATCATTTCAGCCATGATTTAATTACGGTCACATGCCTCTTACCTATAACTCTATGTCTGTGATAATATCACCCATAATTCATCTACAGAAAGCTTTGGCTAAGCAATTAAATTAGAATTTAATGTGGTAATTCTGGGAGATGTTGATGACGCCTGAGAGTGTGACAGAAGCTAGCACTGCCAGCGGTCCATCATAATTAGCCCCGGCCCATGCCGGCGGTGGGGGAGGTGGGTGCTGATCTGTCCCTGGGCCGCAATGGTTCTGAACGGACGCCGCCCACCTCCACATACCCCAGAAACTCCCTGCAATGTGTATCTAAACCCACGAGTACAGTCTTAGGAAGAGTATCTGGTCATCAGTTCTCCTGAAACTTAAGTTTCACTGTTATAATCCAGTGTGGCCACTGTGTGGCTTAGCCGGTTAGGGAAGTGTGCTTGTGATCAGATGGTTGTTGGTTCAAATCTCAGGGTCAGTGACGTTATCACTGGGCTCCCGAGCAAAGCCCTGAAGCCCTACTTCTATAAGGACTGACTCACTCTGCTTTCTAAAAAATGTACATCACTTTGGATAAAAGCATCAGCTAAGTAAATACAGGTAAATGTAAAAACCAGCCCCAGACCGTAATAAATACCAGTATGTTCAGGCAGAAGACTGTCCCAAGTTCTGAGTTAGACAGCTTCAGTTGAACATTCAGCGCTCCTGAAGGGAGCCTCTGGACATTAGGGCCTGTGCTCGCATCCCATACATCAAAGTTCCTCATTCACTGGGAGTTAAAAAAAAACTTTTCAGGTCGGCTCCTGAGTATTAAACCTTATTTCTGCCTGTGATGCTGGCTGCTATCCAGTGCCACTCCTCGGGCCCAACCGAGACGGGAGAATGCTAATTTTACCTTTGTATTACATCTCACCTGCCTCTTGATATCATACCGAGAAGGCCACCTGTTTTTATCAAAGCCTGTCCGCCACCATGAGGATCTTTCATAAATAAATATGTGTCATCATGGAGACAAAGGCAGCTTCCTAAAGGTCGGGGCGGGTGAAGGCCGGCCCAGTCGGGCAGACAGTGCCACTAAACGCAGGGCATGGGAAACTCATCAGAGGAGGCTTCTTACCAAACGAAACCGCGAGGTTTTAAAAATTTCTATTTAACACCACAGACATTTGAAAGGGGCAGGGGGGTGGGGGGGGCAGCTGCGATGTTTCGGATGAATGAAAATGAATTTCAGAGTGAGAGTGCCTGCCGGAGATGTTAATTTGGCCGAGGTGACTTGGGCACGGCCGGACGTCTCATATTCTCACACACAGACACACAGACGTATGACAAGGCTATCAGCTCTTAGCATGCTGATCTTCACGTGCTGGAATCTACCCCCAGGTGGCTTTTACCGAATCCATTCAAGTGTTAAATGCTTACAAACAAAAATAATTAAGTGTGGGACACAAAGACGGGGGTGCCCTCCGCCAACCACCCCCCCTCCACACACACACACACACACACACACACACACACACACAAACACACAGGCATGCCCATATGGATTTTGCTGCGAGAAGCATGTGACTTGCTAAGGTTCTGGAAGGTTCCGGATGCACAGGCTTACAGCGTCTCTAACTAATCCACTTTGGCTAAGGCTGCTACAGCAGACCGTCTCTCTGCTTTTACACAGATTCCGCCTGACATTTTACAGAGCTTAAACTCATGACCTACGTATTTAAAAAGGGGTTCAGAGTTGGTGGTTAAGGCACAGCACCGTCTTTTCACGCCCCGAGCTAAGCACTAACGGGCACGTCCTTGCTACGTGAGAGTCCGACCTGAGTGCTGGGTTGGGCTGCATTGTGCCAGGAGGTCAGAAATCCAGCGATTGAGGGGCCTGTGTTTCCCAGGCCACGTTCAAGACAGGCGTGAGGAAAGGAAAATGTGCTCTGCGGTGACAGTGATATCGTCTGTGCCCCCACACCCTCCCCTCGGCCCCCGATGATGTTTTTTCTCAGGCTTTAACCCTTTACGACAGGTGGACGTACTAGCAAACGCATATTTGTTTGCCCTGATTCCATAATCTAACCAACTCCGGATATTAAAGAGTTTCTGAATGCTTTTGTTTTGTTGCCTGCTTCCTGCTTGGAAGATATTACTCTTCCTGATCATTCTGTAACATAATTATTTTATTTTAGGTTGTGTTGTGTGTGAGCCATGAAATTAAGAACCAAAAATGAAGCCTAATTCAGTTTATTATAAGGGGGGGGGAAAGCATTTCGGTCGCACACAGCCACAAGACATTTTGATTAGCTGATCGATGATAACTGTATGGTCACCGTGTTCTGCTCTGCCCGAGGCTTCAAGTGATAAATGATCTCATTAGACATTAAGTTGATTATGAATGAGAAGGGCCCTTAACCGCTCAAGTCTAGGCAGAAAATCACAGATAGCAGAGACTGCGTGGAGCCAGCGCCTGATATCCTGTCCGATATCCGTAATCAGGAGATGAACGTGCAGCCTGGATCCCTGGGAATCGCCCTCTTATAGCCCCCGTGGTGTCTGGTGGGAATGCAGCGAGTCACTGCAGAGGACACGCCGTGTGGTCCCCAAGCACTGGCCCCGTTTATCAGTCAGCAAAAGGCCGGCACTTTAAAACACCTGGGGGGAGGGAAAAATCATTTCTGTCTGCGCTTGGAATCCGGCCCTAGCAAATGTTTACAAACTCTTCTGAAAGAACGAGCCGTACAGCAAAACCGCGAGTCAGCACCACCTCAGGGCTCTGTAAGTATCCCACTTCAGCCGTTTGTCATGTTTGGACAAACCCCAAACCTTCGCAGCGTACCTCCGACCTTCCAGCCAGGGAAAGAGAGCCATTTCTGCCTGTCAGAATGCCCGTACGTCAGCCCACGCCGAGCACGGCATTCTCCAACGATCGACGTCCGCATCGTTACCGCGAGAGGGCTGTGACACGTCCATTTTTTTACACTTTCAGTCTGCATCCAGTTCACACTTTCAGCCATGGTGAAAGATGAGGTATATCGGACAGGAAGGAGGGCAACCTGCAACGATGGGAACGGGCCCGCTGCGGAGGGCCTTTGTCGGAAAGGACCTGGGACCCAGATGCAAGAAGCCCATGTTTGGGAATCAGTCGATCCGTAGGCCAACTACAGTGCTGCTAGCTCAGCCCGGATTGATCGGTGCTGGGCGACGCGTCGAGGGTAATTTAAGTCAGCCGTTTACACTTTTAAACAGTATCGGCATTTCAGATCCTCGTTTTCAGGATATGCTTAACCATGTTTATCAAGAAGCTCACAGTAGTAGCACAGAGTATCGCAGGCCCACTTTCCCATGCTCCTCCAGCCAATCAGCATCACGGTAGTGCCCTCTTGACCCTCCCTCCAATTGGCCGGCTCGGGGGCCTTCCTCCGCACTTCGATTGGCTGCAGCTGTTCAGGACTGCATTTTTTCCACACATTGAACAAATTTCCCTACTTGTCATCCTCTACGCAAACCATGAAATACATTCGTCAAAAAATTAAGGAAATATCTACAATGATAGGAAGGAAATTCAACCCGTCCTAAATGTTTACTATCAAGTACCATTCCCTAAAATATTGTCCAAAATGATTTCACCATAAATGTAGTTTTGCTGTCCTGTTTACGATCCTCCTGGCCCTGCTCGCAGCGAACACGGTCTAACGAGCTTTAATTAGAGGGCTTCGGCGGCGCAGCTGACCTCGCACAAGCCATCTTGCTTCGCTCCGTGGGAAACCGGGCAGACTGTCTCAGCGAGTCGCATCTGCTTTTGTTATCTTTGGTACAAAACAAAAAATAAAAACTTCGTTTCCTCCCGGCTCCATCTAATCTAATTAATTAGCGGCCCATCAGCGGGGGGCCGCGCCGATCCATGCCGCAGGATGCTGCTGGGCTGGATTAGGCTGCCGTCGCTGTCTGTTTTTCTCTGTATTGTTATTTTTATCTTTCATCTTTTAATGTGAATACGGCCGCCGACTTCTCCAGTGCGCTGATAGAGTCACCCACCCCGGCCCCACCTTGTCGCCTGTCCCCTTTCCCCCCTTCTTCAACCTCTGCCCCCTCCCACTCTTTCCTGTCAATTACCTTCCCACTGCAGATTATGACTCTGTAATCACTGCTGCTCTCAGAGTGATCCGCTCCTTAACGTGATCGAAAAGACAATTAAAGCGTCCGGTGTGTCTTCATGGACCTCCCTCTCTCTCTCCCTCTCCCTCTCCCTCACCCTCTAAGTCGGGGCGGATCCCAAACACGTCCCCGGTCACAGACGTGGGCAGCCCTGGCTGGCCTAAGGATATCCTGACTCACAGGTAGTTACTTTTAATCCCCACCCCTCCCCCCATGCCATTAAATGCTGTTAATGCCCAGCTTTGCTCTGTGGATCCACTGATGTAGGAATGTATGATGCTCACTCCGGCTGTGTATGATGTTTACCACTGTATCCTCAGACCGACAGCTTTAGTGTGAAACGGTGACAGTGCCTCTGCACTTTGACCTTAATCCTGGGTCTTAATAATTTTATTAATCAAAACACCAACCGCTGACTTTCCGAAACCAGGCAGACCAGTAACAGCACACAGATGACTGGCTCCAGTTGTTTAAGATGATACTTTCACCCAAGAGCATGTTCTCAAAGGTCCAGCTCGGACCAGAACCGACTACCTTCGGGTCAAGAACGTTTAACCATCCTCACTGTTTGACCCTCCGATGCGGGTGCCATCTTGGATGGACCCTCTGATGCGGGCTGCCATCTTGGATGGACCCTCTGATGGCATCCTGGGCCGTCGATAATTGGTGCGCTCTCTTGGTGGACATCTGCGGCACGTAAAAGAAAAAGGATTTAAGGGCACAGTAGCGTCGCTGAAGTCAGGATAGGCAGCTGAGTATAAACCCTCAGAATTTCCTGGAAGGCGCCACAGATGCGGCCCGTCTCATTCCAGGGAAACGTGTCACGCGGACAGCCATGATTCCCGCTCACCACCCCCCCCCCAACAGAAATGGTACAAAGACTAGATTGGGGGGTGGGGTCCGGAATAGAGCAACATTTATTTAGTTGGGGAAAATTTAATAATCATGCTTTTATACACCGTTCACGGGTCCTCTGTGCCTCAGCTGCGGTCAATTTTAATGCATTTGTGCAGAAAATGAGGGACGAGGTGATTCAATTAGCTGCGAGCTAACTTAGCGTAGCATATCGTAGCTGGGGGGGGCGGGGCGGGGCATTGTGTATAGGGCAGTGATGTGAATTCCTGCACGGCCAGCCTGGAGACGGGAGGTGACGAGAGAAGGGCCAGCGCTGGCCATCACCGCACACTCCCTACAGCCTCTGAGTGACACCTGATTTTGACCCCTAGGGGGCGCCACAGCTGGACCAGTTTGGAGGCAGTCCGATCCGCTCTCAAACGGACCCGTCCCGCCTACGTGGCGACATCAGATGGTGCCAGGAGACGCGGCACTGTTGTAAACAGGAAATCAAAAAAAAAAAAGCCTTCCAGAACATTCTGTAGCCCTCAGAAATAAATCAGCATTGCTGTATGAACTGCTCTTCATGCTTATTTTCCCCCTTTTTGCGTCCATCTTTTAACAGCGTGGCTCTTAGTATTCCTGGATCGCTTCCCAGTTTGGTCACAGTGAACATTTTAAGTTGTTTGGGAAACACTTTTATCCTACACAGCCCCTCTTAGCGCGTACTGGATGTGTTTCTGGGTGGATTCAAGCTAACATCCCGTCAAGGGAGTCTCTGTCTCTGTGCAGTGCTTCCAAGCTCACTGCAGCCCTGCACTGGAGTTTGGATGGATGAATGGATGGATGGATGGAGATTATTCCCAGTTGACACTCAAGAGTGCTTTGGAAGTGCTTAACAAAATCGATAATTGATGTGGACAAGCAGTCTGATTTGTTAGCTCTTTACACAGCACAAGTGTTAACCAGCTAACCAGGTAAATTTATAATACCTGAAACAGCATACATATCACCACTAAGCTAATTGTGTCACATCCCAAAATCAATTTATACAGCATAAATTAACATATGCGTTTAAGAATCTGAACCGCTTAGTGCATGATTAGGGATGTATGGATGTAAATATATGGAGTTAAGCACAATTAATCAGAGAAAAGGGTATTCTGGACGACTGAAGCAATATTAACTGGATATGTGAAAGAGGTGGGTAATTCATGTCCAGAGAGTAAAAGTACAGACCATGATTTTGTTTCAACCAACCAGGTGATTATAAAGAGTCACAGTCACAGAGTACGCAACTAGTTAGTTGAAACAAAATCCTGGTCTGGACCTTTACACTCTGGACCCAGATTACCCACCTCTGATATGTGATTATGTTAACATACTAATGAACAGGTGCTAATGAATTTTAAAAATCTTTGAGAAAAACTTCATAACGCAGCAGAAGAGGCAAACTGTCTCTCTGAAGAAATGGAGATAATATTTCACCAAATAAGTAAATATAATGTCACATAGCAGATCATGTGTATTCGCTGCTGGGTGTTAATTGGTGGCCGCGTGATGGTGAGACCGCCGACGCCATGTGATCACACATAAACCCGCCTCTCAGGCTGCCCCCACCCGTCATTACGGCCCAGCTGCATCCATTAACACGTCCGACATCACCGGCTCGCTATTCCACTGACTGCCACAGAGTTGACAGAGCCCCCCCCCAAAAGAAGTGCTGTCCACTGATACAGGCACACAGCTCTTTTCTAACAGCACGCCTGGTGTCAAGATGGGGAATCTTTTCTATCTGAGTCTAGAAAAACATGCCCCTTTTGTGAACATACTGTCAGCGACTGCTGGGACACTACATCGCTGGGCATCTGCTTATGTCCTGTTTATGTATTTTTTGGTGGGATGGTGGGGAACAGCTATTTCTGTGGATATTTTACCAGGGATGGCAACTCCGAGCAGAAGAGAATCCACAGAGGTGACCCAAGGGCTGATTACGGGTCATTAAACGTGTCGTTAAGTCACGGGGGGCCGGGGGGTAAAGACCAGTGGCCCCCAGAGCCCCGCGGGTGATCTGACAAACTCCAACACTCCTGCAGTCATTGGTGACGGGCCACAGAGGGGCTGTGATGATCAGGAAGAACAGTGCCGAGAAATAGCCAGCTTACTGGAAACATGGCCACCCCTCCCTCACACAGGCCGGGATGGGTAATCACCCTCCTGACAGCCCTCCTGCTTGCCGACAAGGGCGAGCCAGCCGATCGGGACGGGGAAACGGCAGGGGGGGCGTCTTCAGAGGCCTCAAATTATTCACCAGGGGGGCAGGGGGCCTGGAGCAGACGACAGTCTGAAAATGTGACACCCAGTAACGCATCTAGAGTCACACAGACACCCTCACACAAGCCTGCGGTCGCTCACTCACCCAAAGCCCCACCTCTCTGACACGGAGGACCCCCCCCTTCCACTCCCAGGAAATCACTCTGCCGCAGTGGGGGAACCAGAAGCTCGTGCCAGGATGATAATGCTTGATTAACGAGTTCCCCTGATTAATGAACTACCCAGGAAGGCTGGGTGGAGCAAAGCACAGGGGGGAACTTGCACATGCACACATGCAACACACACATGACACGCACCAGACACAAACACACACACAACATACCAGCACATGCATGCATGACACGCACCAAACACAAACACGCAACACACCGGCACATGCGCGCATGACACGCACCAAACAAACACTCATGCACGCATGACACACACTGGCACCCCTGGATTTGCGTGGCAAACCCCACCCCACCCTGCCTGTTTCTTTTCCTCATTAATCAGCCAGCGGCCGACAGGACTGAGACCAGCTGACCCATTTAAAGAGGCTGTTGATCCAGCCGGGTCCTAGGATAGAAACACCTGATACATTTGCAAACAGGAGCTGTTCGCGTTCGGCCTTGGGGGGGTGAGTAAACACTGAAAGAGGCTCTGCTCTGGATTCAGAGGCACACCGCTGCTGTCTGTGTCCACCAGAACCTGCAGTGTCTCCAAGCTGCCTGTGTGAGAGTGAAACATCGGCATGCACGCCGTTTGTCTGGCTTGTAGCTCCGCCCCCAGCGTTCCACTGCCTGGCTCCGCCCTCCAATACAGTATTACCTGGCTGTGCCCCCAGCGTTCCACTGCCTGGCTCCGCCCTCCAATACAGTATTATCTGGCTGTGCCCCCAGCGTTCCACTGACTGGCTCCCCCCTCCAATGCACTATTGCTTGGCTACGCCCCCAGCGTGCCACTTGGCTGGCTCCGCCCTCTGATGCACTGTTGCCTGATTCTGCCCTCCAGTGTGTCCCACCTTGCACCTCTGCACCTCAACTCTTCTCGCAGACAAAGCGAGACACGGAGACATGGAATAAACAGGCCACATGATCTTATCTATGTCCCAGAGAAAATGCTGGTATTTCCCTGATGTGGCCCCTGGAGAGACATCCCAGGGAATGAGTCCAGTGCCCCACATCCCGAGTGTGTGCGACAAAGCTGAGACCGCTCCTCACCCTTCCCGCTCAAACAGATCAGCTTTCCAAAAACGCCACTACATCTGTTCCGCTGACGTGCCAGGCGAGTGTGATGAAGTCACGCACGACTGTCGTCATGGTGATGGCCAGCGGTCAGAGGACAAGTCCCCTAACGTTTCATAAAGGTTGTATGACCCGGATTAGCCACTGGAAATGATTTTGAAACGCTTTCACACTGCTTGGCTCTCAGACGCTTTTAGCTAAGGTGACGGACATACCATACAGATCCGCCACACCTTATTTAGAGACTGACCTCAAGATGTTTGAGATGAAAGCCGTGTGACCTGCTGCCATCTCAGGGAGCAGGAGAAGGAGAGCAGACCCCGCCAGCCAGACAATCTGTACACCATGAACGATTTCGTGTTTTACCCGTGACCCTGACACAACCTCATGGACGTCAGTCCCCAGACTAGCAATTTCGGGGCTGCTTTATGTTGCCCTGCCCCCCTACTGTTTGTCTTCTCTTTCTTAGCACACCGCTCTCCCACCCTCCATCTGCTCCCAGAAAGGAGAACACCCCCTCCTCCTGCCAAGTGCCAGTGTCACGTTCCCGTCCACCAGCCTGACCAGGGACCTTCGTGCTGTGCTCTAAGGATCAGCCGCTGGCTTTATAGAGTGCCTTATAGATCCATCTGCTGAAGATCAACAGGCAGTAAATCTTCCCTAAACGACGGGCCTGTCGTTTGACGCGTAGCAAATAACCCTACAGGATATCGACGGGCTTCTGGCACTTTGCTGATATTTATTTAAACACCTAGACGTGTCCTGTGTGGGACTTTGCAAATTAAGCATCAGCACAATTTAAACCAGTCTTGTAGCTCTCTATTGAACAGAGTGAGTCAACTAATTAAAGTAAAGTAATTAAATTAAGACTGGTTGTTATACGCAGCGCTGTAATGATCACACTACCCACTACCCTCTTTCTGAATATACACAGTCCGTCTATTTAAAATCTTCTGCCCTTCCTTGTCCTGCAGCTGTTGCCAAGATAACATTTAAACATTTTCTCTATGAGCCAGTTCATCTTCTCATGTGACACTTTCTTTGTGCCGTCTGACATTTTTCTTCATTTTTCGTCTGAAGGGGCAAATAAGACAATTGTTTATAGCAACCAGAGCAGGCACAAGTGACATCTATAACAGGGTAAACTTATCATTTAACGAGTTATATCTCGTCAACGCGGGCAGGCACCCGCCAGCTGAAAATCCGTGAATCTTGACACCTGTATGTGCCACCAGGCTCCACTGTCCCCGACTCGTCTTCAGGAAGCTGTGGGTGGGGGGCAATGAATTTGACACCCGCCGATGGAGCAAAGCAAGAATGGCGTGAGCTTTACTCGCAGGGCACTCATTCCTAAATAGCTTCTGTTCTGCGAACAAGTCGACCCATTTATTATGTATTTACCTCTATTTCTGTGCCGCGGTCATCGCTCTACTCACGCCGTTTCATGCACTTTAAGTGGCTTCAGACGGAGTGTAAATGTAGAATTTTCCTTCCCTTATCTGTAGGTAAGCAGGCAATTCAGCCGAACGCTTTTTTGAATACGTTATTACGAGTCTTATTGTTTTTGCATGATTACTGAATGCAATTACTTCATTACATGGACTCCTCCATTTTAGCAGAAATATACAAAAAATTCACTGAATCCCAGGGTTTTGTATTAGACTTGATTTACAAAGGAGGGTTGACTGAACATTTTATTTAAATAGTTTAGCTTGTTTATTACGGATTAACTCTTTATCCACCTTCCTCAGGTTCTCCCCATTCTGGTTTTTTTCAAAGACAGAAAAAAATGACATCTGGCCCCTTTAAGTTATTTTAAGGCTCCATGTTGTATAAAAATCATAATGTTATTAAATGTAACCTGCCAAAAAGCTAAAGAAAATAAAAATACTAGAATAGGCGACGAGTTTATCTGATCATATGTGGAGACATCTGCTCGGCTTAACAGCAGCATAACTCACAGTTGTAGGAGTTGGTTTCCATCAGTCAGTCAGATTTTTAGGCAGCATAATGTATTTTTACAAGCACATTTTACAGTGCTTTACAGCCATTTATTTCCAGAGGAAAGACTGGCAATACTGGAAAAACTGTTTTTGACCCCATTAAAGTGAGGAATCTATTAGTCATCCATCCATCCATCCATCCATCCATCCATCCATCTTCTGACCACTTCTGCTGGTAAGATTCTAATAGTATTCTGGAGTAGTAGTATACCGAGTTAGGGAGACCACCTGCTCCATGTCATGGGGGGACACTATGAGCTACTTCAAGTTTCACAAACTACTTTAAAACCAAAAGGCATCTGTGTTTGATTAATTAGTTAAATTCTTCTTGTACTTTTACTGATTTGGTTTGCTTGATTGAAAGACTCATCCAGTTCATTAGTGACACATGCACGATTATAGGAGACTGACCAATCAGCATTAATGACACATGCACGATTATAGGAGACTGACCAATCAGCATTAATGACACATGCACGATTATAGGAGACTGATCAATCGGCATTAATGACACATGCACGATTAT